>CM036542.1:16671618-16826618 GCA_020745685.1 Tautogolabrus adspersus | reverse complement strand
TGATGTAAGCATACGAGGGTGAGAGGGTTTTACGGGCTTGGAGGGACAGAGAGGAAGGAAAGGAGGGTGTGTGCCCCGGATCTAGGAAAAAGATGGGAAGAAAGACACAAATAGGGTGAGTAAATTAGAAGAATTTAGGGATGAATACAAAAAAAGACAGAGCTAACAATGAGGCATAACAAAATAGAAAGAAAGTGTAGTCAGAGCCACATGTCTTGGCACTAATAGGCATTCCTTATTCCAGAGCTTGGATGTCTTAAGCCCTTCATCAATGAGACAAATCATCAGGGTCTTAGTGTGTTCTGCTCATTGATGTAAAGGGAGGGACTGATGCTATCGAAAGTTATTGATTCAAGATTCATCTTAATCAGGCCCCTGTCTATTGCTCCCTGAGGGACAGAGTTAGCCAGTCAACACTTTGAAAGCAGCCAATGTAAGGAAAGGAGTTCTATGATTTGTTGCCTGTATTGTTGGCTGGTTACAATGTTTGTAATTAGTGTGGAAAAAAACGTTAAATACACCCACTACTGGCTGGGAAATGACAACACATTTTCTGACTACAGTCAAGTTACAACCTATTTCAATTGATGTGCTTTTAGTAGAGATAATATATGCCTGTCTAAAGTTGGACAGACTATTGCTATTAATCAATTACTGTTGTTGTTTTTTGTCGCTGTAGGCAGTCTCTGTATAAATATTTCAAACCATAGCCTATACATACTTTTTTTTTGCGTCTACTACTGTTTGTGTCTTTTTTATATAAGAAAAAATGAAAACTAACAGCATGTGTTTATGTTGCTAGGATTTTAAAGAGAAAATTACTTGTTGGCTAACACTGACAGGCATGGCCATTACCCCTATAGGGGTGTTCATTGTTTGACTGAACCTTAAGAAAGAAGAAATGGAGAAAGGCTACAGTTGAATTTAACATTAATCTAGTCCCTGGACCCATTGATTGCAAACAGCTCTATTTCAATAGCAACATTAGCCTTCATTTAGAGTTTTGTTTTTGTCCACCTTTTTGGGTAAAATTTGTCATAATAAAATGCATTTTGGGACCTATCTTATTCACCGTAAATAAAAATGAAGTTGTTTCCGCTGTGTCTGACAACAAAATTATCTTTAAGCAGTTCATAAGTTTGTTTGTGTGTAGATGATATTGTTCTCCTCAGTCATTAAAAACAAATGCCTATATTAATCTTAAAGTCCTACATAATGAAAATTAAACACTGTAATGCAGATTGCCTGATCAAGAGATGTTAAAAATGATCATTTCCATATACCACAACCTTAACTGTTTAAATAATTCAAACAGCATTTATTTAGTGGCATCTTCTCGGCTGAAATAGGTTAACTCATCCCTTTCACTGAGGTTGGCTTCACATGTTATACATATAGGATAAGAAGCTCAGACATTATGACATATTTTTTAGTATAGCCAGTAACCTGTATTGAAATGAGCCATTTGAGGTACCAGGATGTCTCCTGGTCACCTTCCTATGAACGTTTTCCAGGCACATCAAACAGGTTAGAGACCTGGGAGTAGAACCAGGACACACTGGAGAGATTATCCATTTCATCTGGTTCGAGATCGCCTCAGGATCCTCCAGGAATACCTGGAAACAGGGCTAGGGAGAGGAATGTCTGGATTACCTTGGAAATGCCTACTGCCACCACAACCCCAGTCTGGTCACTTAAAAGTAGACTTTCTCTGGTATAATGTTGTTTGAATTTTGGAAAAGTAAGGCATTCCTACCCTGTGTCTAAACCACAAATATACACGCACGCACGCACGCACGCACGCACGCACGCACGCACGCACGCACGCACGCACGCACGCACGCACACACACACACACACACACACACACACACACACACACACACACACACACACACTATGCTCTCCTGAAGGCTAATTGTTTACATGTGGTTCAGATTGTGTTCTCTAATTAAGAATGTGATTCACACTTGTGGATTGAGGGTTGACTCCATAGTGGTAACCGCACCACTGAACAGCCCTTCTCTGCTGCTTAAAAGCCCATTTACAACACTGTAAGTACCATTGGGTTTTAAAGAGTAGAAGTTGTATAAAATACCCACATATGTGTCAGTGACAAATCAGTCAACAGCAACTTCAGCATATAAAATGTTTACCTAACCTCTGCTGTGAACCACATTTACTGCTGAGTGTTTCGGTCAAAAATTGGCCAAGTTACTGCTGTGGAAGTTAATGCCCTCTCTCTGGAAAGCTGTGAGGCACGCAACAAACAGTGGTGTCAGCCAGCCAAAGTCAAAGTGTTATGTGTTTCTGGTTTTTGATTTCACTCTTCTGAGGAAGTGAGTCAGATGATTTTTCACCATTACTGAATGATCCTCATCGGGAATCAATTACAATCAGTCACAAAGTTAGAATTTTTCTATTGACAAAAAACAAACAAGCAAATACATTAACCTGTTGCACAAAGTTGATCCATAAACAACTCACTTTCAGGGTTTGTTTTGCTGCCCCTCCTTTCCGGACTCTTTCTAACTTGCCTGGGAATTATTAAGCCGTTATTTTCAGTCCAGCACATGGCCTCAGACTTGACTTGCTTTTGCGACGCTGCTCCTCCAATCAGCTCTGCATTGCTGAAAGCAAACCTCATTTCCCTCCTGAGTTGCTGAAGGTCCTACTCTTCATGTCAAGTTATTCTCCCACCTGTTTTTAGGAATCTTATCTTTCATGACTACCTGCTTACCTGCCACTCATCCTAAAACAGGTTAGGTTAATAGGTTCACAAGCTCACTTGCCAGTGTCCCAGCTTCCAGCTCCCAGCTCCCAATCCTGTATCAAAGCCTTCAGCCATCTGCTCAGCATAGACCTCCTAATAGACCTCCTGTCCTGCGAAGATATTCCACCCACCAGGTTGACCTCCAGCTTCTCTTCTTCTGAAGGACTCTGCCCATGTGCCCTTCTGCACTGCGGCTGTTCACATTGACTCCAAAATAAAGGCTTTTTGACCAGGAAATACAGGTTTGTTTGGTTAAAGACGTCTTAAATTTCCCTTTGACACTAATGTATATTGACACATTGAAACCTAAAGTATGTCGGTCCAGGCTTTCATATCCTCTATTGAGCATTGATAGAGACACGTCTGTTCTGCTGAAATGTTAAGAGAAGATAACTTAAAAAACAAGTATGTTGAACCTACATTTGCGGAATGGCTAAAAAAGATCATGTTTCTTCAACAAAATCAGCCATTTGTTTGACGTGGACAGAGTCATGGAGTTGTGGTTTGGGTGATGGATGGCTGTTTAAATCTGCCTAATACCCTGCTGACTTTTGTTCCGTAGCCAACTCTTCGAGGATGTTTCACTTTGAAAAGTTTTAAATCTAAGGAAAAGGATTGCCTATTTTTGTTTTTACCATGACTCGTGATTTTTCCAAACCCTAAAATAAACTGTTAAACTGCATTGCTTTAACCTAATCCTATCCTAACCAAAGTTTTTTTAAAGCAGAAATACCAATTCCACCTGTTTCTCGTTGACAGTGTGTGACACATGGTTTAAAACTAGTGACAAATCAGTGTAATAGTTAAAAGTTTTTCGAATTCCAGATTGTGCTCATGTTATGAAATCTATGTGATTCTGCCAAAGAGACCTACCACAGTACATCAGATGTCAGCAACTTTGTCACAGTAGTAAAATGTGGACCAGCCACTTAAAAGAACAGGGGAAAATGTAGTTTCTCTTTGGACTATGTAATGAGAAGAGATTGTTTTTGATTTTTTTTCTAATAATAAACTTGTATCTGAAAGCTTATTGGGTTGGCTACAATCTGTCACAACCACAAAACAATCTTCGCTGGCTTAACCATGTGTTTACAACCATCTGATTGTTTTTATATTTTCCTCTCTGACACTTGATCAAACCATGTTTCTGAACACAAAGCTATACCCTCTGGACAAAATATTTTCACTTGAAGAATATAAAAAAGCAGGAGCAGTAGGGTTACCATACCTGTGCATTGTCTTGTCAAGAGAAAATTGTAGATAGTGCATCTCGTTTCTTTACCAAACACTTAAAACTAATTTCACTTTTGCTGTTTTAACCCTTTCTACTGTTTTGTTGCATGCTCTGAGTCTTGAAACTGCAAAAAGCAGTAACTGTTGACTAATTGCCTGCAAATGTGTGAGAGGGTTGTTAAAACCATTGTAGCGTGCCATTCTGATGTGAAGCCTGATCTACGCTTATTTGCATTGAGATGCAGCTTCCCGGTGAAAGTCCCCAGAGGAAGTAAGATCAGCTTCCCTGAACCCTATGAATGGACTAAGTCAATTTTGGAGATCAAAAGCAACATCCTTTTTTAAAAATAGTGTTAGCAGGCACCACTCTATGTGTGCAGGAGTTTTTTTGTATTAATTTGCAAAGAGAATAGGTTACTTTAAGACAGATTAATAATGCTCTGTTGTAATCGACAGTCTGGAAGGCAGGCAGACGTCCAGGTAGACACTCCGATGATAATTACTGGAGACAGACGCTCATAGTGGGAGATGAACTCTTACTATGGTGAAGTGAGAGAGCATGTGCAGTACTGAATCATACATGAAACCAACATCATTAATAGGCTTTGTTTTCACTGGCCTTACCACAAAAGATTTAAAACAGCCTATTGGTGGATATTTTGACAATGACAAACATCTCTGACTGTGTTGTTGTCAAGATAGCAAGTGTGTGCTTCTAAAAAGAATGATAGCTCTATGCTAATAATTAAACAAATGATTTGAGGAAATATATTTTAAGGGTAAAGTGAAGGCACGGCCAAGATAAGACCGTATTCCAGTAACATATGAAAAGCATCTGATGATTTTCTCTCCTTGACAACAAACGGTGTGGCAATGCTGCCTGATACTACCAACACACACAACTATAACCATATTTATCCTTAAGATATTTAAAAATCTTTTAATCAAAGTTCTGATCCCACTCAGATTTCAAACCCCCGGTTATTGTAACCTGTCAGCATTTCAGACACTATTTCAAGTAAAGACCAGTTCTGCAAACGCCTTTATCTCACTCTCGATGAAATGCTGGATTAGATAGGGCAAGCCGCAAATTGCTGTGTGCAAGTAGCAGGGAATATTGAATAATATGAGTCAGATGGGTGTTGAGAAAACCACCTAGAGTCCTCAGCATTTCTCACGACTCGCCCTTACAGATTTGGATGTCACACTGTTTTTATAGTATACCTCATCCAGACCTGTGGTTCCATTTAAATATTAAACATCCTTCCTGCTGTCCATGATTGACTTAAGCCTAAATTCCTGCTTGTGTCTGAACTACACCTTCAAGTTTGGAAATACCTCTGTATAAGGACACGTAACAACTGCAGGATCAACAAAAGTTGAGCACACTTCCCATTATACTTAATGGTTTCCTCCACTCATTTAATACTCTTATGTTCAGACAAGCTAAAGCAATTAGATCCTTGACTCGATAATGTTTATTAGACGTTTTTACTGACATGCCTGACCTCATTTCAAGGAACCTGACTTATTTCAGCCTTGTGATTTATGCCAATATTAAACACTGAAAGGTGTCAATTATATATACCAAATGTTTCTGCATTTTGATGTGGTATATATACTTCTAAAACTGTGATCATCTGGAGCAAAGGGCTTATTTATCGTTTTTATGTAGATCTTAATGCATAAATGCCGACATTGTCTGACCTATAGGGGATACTATCCTCTGATGTTTACTTAATATTTAGTGCTCTATGTGCACATCAGACAAAGCAGGCTGCCAGAGACACAGACAGATTTTTAAGCTAATCACTTTGTCGGATGTTGGATAAGAAGATTAAAAGAACAAACTTTGCCTTCTTCCTGTCAGATGGTCTTGTGAGAGCATGTCCTAAGCTGCTTTTGGGCCATCTAATAAATCAACACGTTATATACTTTAATACAAAATGTAATGCATTGCACATTTTGTATTCTTGTCAAATGTTTTGTGCTCAAGTAGAGGTATTGTTCACTGTGGGGAATACCTATTCATTGTGATGGTTCTTATTGGTTATTTGATTTAATCTTTTAGTCATTTTGGTTATTTTAACAGGTAAACACAGCCAAAGTAATGAGCAGTTTATTAGAATAATAAGATAATGGAAAACCTTTCGTGGCACTCTAGTGTCACTGAGGAAAGGCAGTCTTTTAAAGAGTTCCCCTCGGTCCCTCGTGCACTCTGTGAAAGTGGTTTTGTTGCACTTTAAGAGCTTCCCGGTCTTCTACATCAGTGTCTTGGCAGTACAGCCTGTTTGTCTCACACTGAGTTTTTGAAGGGTGACTGAATGACTGGTTTCAACATAGATTTGTCTGACACGCACGCGCACACACGCGCGCACACACACACACACACACACACACACACACACACACACACACACACACACACACACACACACACACACACACACACACATACACATACACATACACACACACATACAAACCACTTCTCACAAACAAACTGCAAGGAGACCTCAGCTCACCTTTGAGTCCTTTAGTCTATGTTGTCTGAAAAATCTGTGGTGAAAGTGGACGTCAGATATTTTCCTCAAAGTAGTAACATCACAATGTTTAGATTTGAAACAATTTCAAAAGTGAATCTGTTAATTCAGTTTTGAAAGAGCTTGGCGGTAAAAAAAAAAAAAAAAAGAGAGATATGAGAGAAAATAGATAGAATGTTGGGTAATCTAACCTAAAACACATCATACATTTGACCAACTGTTTCCTAGGCCCGTTTTAACTATTTGAATGGATGAAAAGGAACAATTGACCAAAGCCTCGAAAATAACTGAAGCGATGTAAAAAGCACAATATTTTTCTTTGAAGTTAAATCGCGTACAAGAACAGTGTTGGAGAAAATTGAAATTCTTGAAAGAGTAGTCACATATGCAAAAAGTAAAATGTTTAAAAAGGCAACAAGAAAAAAAGGAAAAGGAAAAAAAGTGATAAAACAGGCAGGTCCAAGTAGTTAATGAATACAATCTAAGAATAAAATAAGACAGTAAAAATATTATAAATGGACAACGTCACATCAGGGGAAATACAACAAAGACATAACTAGTCGAATAAGAGATAGATAAATAAAGGATAGTGAGAATTGGACATCAGAAGAAGGATTAGGCATGTCCCTTTTCTGTCATATAGAGACATACAGTACATATCAGAATTGCAATCACATTATACTGAAAAACTGCATTACTATGTTTCCCCTTATTCTAATGGTTGTATCTCTCTTGTCCTGATGTGACCCAGCCATGAAGTCATCTCACAATTGTCATAAATTAAAAGACTGAAGCAAGTTAAGGAATCATTATTTTCCATGAGATAGTTTTTTCTACCCCAAATACAAGAGCTAAACATTACAGGATAATACAAATACATGCCTGGAAGTTCATTGACTTCTGCTGTTCTGTGATTTCTCAGAATGAAACAATAAAACTTTCAGAGGAGACTACAAGAAGTCCTTGGACTCAAACAGAGATCTTTATTTTTACGTCTTTTTTTCTTCACAGCATAAATCACTGACAGAAAATTTAATTTGTGGTGGATGACTTATGGAATGACAACAGAAGGCTGGAGCGTCTTTTGAAGGCTGAGGTTGGAGCCACTAGTGTTGCTTTAGGCACGGCTAGTCATGCATTTGTGTTTGTGTGTGTGGTTGTGTGTTTCAAGTATGGATTTCATGCCCTCTACTGGGATTCAAAGTTACAAGATCCAGCACAATGTATTTGCCTTTCTGTTTTGAAAACAAGAAAATGCATACATTGTTGACGCCTGCACTGACGGCTCAGTTTGCTGCATGAAAAGCAACCATCTCAACTTGAGGGGGAAAGCAGCAGGCTGTTTCACAGTTTTTAACATGATGTGTGGGCTGAGATCATGATATGTGGGTTTAAACCGGGATGTGTGGTTTGAAAGGCAGCTTGAAATATGGGTCCATGTCTGTGACAGCTGGCAAGAAAGACCCACTCTGCTCTTTGGTCTCACATTCACCCTATAAGTCCTATAAAGGGTTGATTTGTTAAACCGTGACAAGGGGAAGGGTGGAGAGTCAAATTCTTGATTGTGTGTGGCTGAAACGAATCGATTCTGATTGAGAATTATTAAAGGAAATGATGTCGTTAAGAACTCTGTTCATGTTACATACGTGACTAAAAAAGTCATGGGCCCCAAAATATCTGACATTGGTCGATCTCATTTCCTTCAGACACATGACAGTAAAAGTAGTTTTAAAAACAGGGTTTTATTTTTGTGTTATTTGTCACGTGACTCAGTCCCTGTCCTTGTTTACATCTCTTCTCTGAAACCCTTTTGATTTAAACAGGAAATATGTGAACTCCAAGATTGCCAAAACTTAAGACGTTAAAAGGTTCTTCTATCTCTGAAAGACAGAGAGCTACACACAACATTTTTATTTTATGATGAGATAACACAAATCTTCTTGTACATTAGTCCCCTATTTGCTTTTTCAAAATAAAACTTTATCTTAGAGGAAGAATGTGCAACTTTTTGATCCAGTAGATGTCGCCCTTGAGCACAAACACCAAACCAAAACAAACTGCTGTTTGTGGAGGGGGACACCTCCACTACTCTCCTCCAGCGGCACACCTCCAACCCCTCTCCACTTGCGAAGGAGTTATCAATTAGAATGCACGATTAAGTGCAAGCGGCGGACAAAATTGTACTTTGCTCAATCTTCAATTGCATGTAGCCTGCAATGTTGTGTTAGCACACTCTGGTTAACTCCTAGCTTCACATTGCACATAAATTGACACGGATGACCGTGTTTTCTCTAGTCCTTGACTGAAACAGCTTTATACGCAAGGCTGTCCCGCCCATGCAAACATGATGTAAACACAGCTCCGACAACTGTACAGCAGGCGGGACTCACGCTTCTCATTCATTATAGACATTCATGACTCAGAGAAGTTTACATAGGATATACTTGATTTCTGCTTTATTCATGTGTAAAATGTTGCACATTCTTCCTTTAACTTTCTTTTTTTTGTCTTCTACTTATATCCTTGTTTTTCATTGAATTCCTCTCTGGTGAGAAGGGGAAACACTTTCTTGACTGCAGTGAGAAGAACAGCATAAATAAGCATTAAGTTGACCCATGTGTCAGAATCCATTCACAAACACTCATTTATGTGAGTATGCACTTAGCGCTTTGCAGAAGTACAAGCCAAGAAACATTTATACAGAGTAGATGTGCTCAGGCAGGAATCCATGAGTATAAACTCTGTGTGAATTTGAAGGTATAATAATATAAAACGAATAAAACTGCACCTGTATTGTTTTTTTTGTTCTACAAATGTTTTACATCTGCAATCTCAACCTTTAAAATTTGCAGCAAAGTAAAAGCATGCTTTGAACATGTGGCGGTACATTAACAGCTTGACAAAACCAATAAAAGAACGATTTTCTGCAGGCGTCATGTAATGAATGTAATGAGCATCAACTAATTGAATGTGTATTTTTCTGTCTCGTTCCCTCTGTTTTAATGCCTTGATAACTGCTATATGTTTACTTTTACTTGTCTCTTGAAATGTAATTAAATTTGTCGACTGACTAAAAATTCAAATGCCAGCTTTTTCACCAAAAGTCAGAAAAAATAAACTATCCCGACCACTGAGGGATTATGTGAAGCAGGCACAACCAACAGTTGTAGTTTACCAATTAAATAGTGGGATGGAAAGTACAAGTCTGTATTCACCTTCCACTCTGACATCCGTTCAGTGCCAAACTCATGCTAAGAAGTTTCGCTCTACTGTGAAAAATACTGTGTACTTTTTTTAGTTGAAGTGTGTCTGATTTGATCATGACCAAAGTGTTCCCCAACCTTAAGGAAAGTTGTTTTGAGTTTGGCTTGCCTCTGACAAGCAGGTGAAACACGTTTGCTAGCTGCCTCAAAAAACCTTCATGTTGGTGTGTGTGGAAATCATCACTGTGTCGTGTTGTACTTTATCAGCTCATTCATAGACTGGTTTGAGCCTCAATACTTTAGTGTAAGTGAAATATAAATGATTGCAATTCAAAGATTGCTTCACCCCAATGTTACATTTGTAAAAAATCTATCATCACTAAGCAGTCCCTCCGATTTTGGATTTCTTTCGAGTCTGACCTGCTGATCCGATTGAAGCGGATTCCTTTAATCAACTATAATTAATCGATAATGAAACATTTTTTGTAACTTTTCTTTAATGGAAATCAAATGTTATGTTCATGACAAATCATTTACTGAAAATCATGCTTTCTATTGAAGAAAATCTTTAAAAACTCCATCACGTAACATGATCATTTCTCATTCTCATGTAAGTAAATCTGCTTCTCTCTCTTCAGCTGCTTTCTCCCAGGTTCTTCAAGGAGTTATGAATTACTTATTAGCCTCAATAATTACAGCAGGTGACTTTTTCATGGCTTGCAGTGTCTCACCTGTCTGCTGCTGTCTTTCTCGCTTCCTCTGTGAACACTATTTATGGCTTTAAAAATTGTTTCAATCTCATTTTATATCCATTAATTGCCAATATGCATGAATCTATAATATTTTCTACCAAACATTATGTATAACGGCTAATCAAACTTTTTAATCACACACTTGCATGATGAAGTTCATTTAATATAACTTGAGTATTTGAATATGAATTACTTACATTTGACTGTACTGCTTAAGAGAAAGAGAGGGAACATTTACAAATGGACAGCACGGATGCGATTATCACTTGAGCCACATGAAAATGGCAACATGTGTTTTAACAAATCCAGGGGTTGAAGGCCTGCTGTGATGGGTTTGTTGAGCTATAGTTGGCTTCACATTGTTTTTGGAGAAATTACAAAACTGTCATGTTGAATATTTATGGTTTGACTATGAACACTGTAATAGTTTTCCTCTTGTTCCCACTACACTACAGACTGCTTCAGTTGGCTAATGTGCCACCATGAGCTGTCTTCATCAGAGCTTCAGCAGAGGGTGTTGTGCTTTCATTCCTCTCTTCTGGCTCAGGATCATGGTGGTGAATCTACTGCAGAGGTTTCATGGGCTTGGTAGGTCATCACAGGCAGCTTGGGTAATTATCGTGATGTGCTAAGCTCATCTCTGTTTTTTGCTGTCTTCTTTCCATCAGCCTTCTGGCTCACATTTCAGATTCCTGGACTGACTTGTGCACATCCTTGCTTTCAGAATGTCAAAATGTCAAGTTGTGTGACCGCAAATTTCCAGAGCCTAAAGCACCCACCCAACGGCACCTAAAGCCACCAGAATTGAATCTTAATATGTTGAAACACTTATCTAGTGAGACACGTACTGTAAGTTGGGTATTTCTTTCCTGTGGGTACAGTTCCAGTTACAAATCATATAAATGTATAGAATTTATCAAGCTATGAGCAGTGATGGGAATAACGGCATTATAAATAACGGCGTTACTAACGGCGTTAGTTTTTTCAGTAACGAGTAATCTAATTGATTACTCTTCCCATTATTATAACTCCGTTACCGTTACTGCCATAAAATGCGGCGCGTTACTATGACAGACCAACTAGATCTCTAAGCCGAGCGGCAAAGATATTTCTTACTGTTCTTCCTCTTTGGTGAGTGCGGACACGAGACAATCGCATAAATGATGACGATTGGCTGAGGTAGAGAAACATTTCATGGTGGGCCAATCAGAGGTAGAGTTGGGCGGGTGTTGTTTACACAAATTCGAAAGCATGCATAGTCGGACACACAACGACACAAGTGAGTCAATGAGAAACAGGAATGGCGAGCAGCGTTGCCAAGTCCGCTTCTAATGTGTAGTTGCTTATTTGGGCTTGCTTTGCTCCCTGTATGATCTACTGATTCTCTCCCAGCTCTCCACAACAATGCGAAACACGAACGCGGTAGTTAGTTTGTCCTTTTCCAGGATCTGTCTGTGTACAACCCCGTTTCCGTGGTTACCACGTGTGCCCGGATCCGCGGATCCACTATATAAACATAGTAATTATAATATCTACAATAATACATGACATTTGATTGGAGGCTAGTCTCACTTTGTGTACACTGTTTCTGTTCATTATTGATTGTATTAAGTGTCCATTTCATTATAATATTCAGATTTATCATAAATTTTTTTTATTTTTTAAGTTCTGTTAAAGAGGGGTAGAGGTGGGGTCCAAATTCTTTGACACATTTGAGCATTTAAAAATGTACTTGAAAGTAACGCAATAGTTAATTTCCAAAGTAACTAGTTACTTTTATGATTTGTTACTCAGTAACTGCTTAAGTTACTTTTTTGGGAGAAGTAACTAGTAACTGTAACTAATTACTTTTTTAAAGTAACTTGCCGAACACTGGCTATGAGCTATACATTTTAAGAAAAAAGTCATCCTTTGGGTGGGCTAAGACTACAGGAGTTTTGAGTGTATTATACCAGAGTTACATTTCCAGAAGATTTGAGGAGAAATTTGATTTGGGACCTTGGTTTTTTGGCCCAGGTTTTTGGGAGATGTGAGGATGTTAATGGTTACCACAGTACTTTCTAAGAAGGATGAGAGATGAGTCTACGGGGAGACCAAACCACTGAGTGTGAGCGCTTCAGTCTATCGTTAGCCTGGATACTACTATTGACAAAAACACTCCTTTTCCAACTCCAGTTCTGAATGAAAAACAAACATTTCCCCATCCAGACGTGTTCCTGCTTATTTTTTCTCACTGAAAATCATTACTCAGCAGGTTTTATTTTTACTAGCCTACCTTTGAGATCAGTGAGAGTATGCCTAAGACTGCCAGAGATTGTACATCCCGACCCTGACATATTATACAAAACTTTTAAACACCCTGCAGTGAGAAAAGTCTGATATTAGTAACCAGAATATCTGTGATGTGTCTCCTTTTAAGCGTAATGCAATACAATATTTACATAAGTTAGGATTGAAAAATCCTGCAGCCTGAGCCAGTCTGAGATCAACTTCCCACAAAACATACCATTCCTTGTATCTGCATATTTAAGCCACTCCTAAACAGAGGTGACATCCGTGACAGCATTTGGCTTGATTCTCACTGTTACTCTCTCCATCTTTCTGTCCTTCATTCCTTCGTGTCCCTCCACCCGAAAAAGTGATGACAACACGTCACTTACAGATGAAGGTTTGCGTATAGTCTCTCTCCCCAGGGCTTTTGGTGGAACATATGATACTGCAAAGAACAGGAAGGGAGGGGTAAGACAGGAAAGAAGAAAAGGGGATAGGGATGGATGAGTGACTTTATGGAACATTGGAGCTGTCGTATAAATGTTCATTTGTCCTGTCTGCTCTGGGTTTGGGATTTTACTGCAGTCTTTTTAGGATACTAAACTATGGACCCCTAGAATACATCCCTGATAATATTATCACGAGCAGAACATTGGTGACTAGCTTTCCTTATTGTTCTGGCACTTATTTTAAGTGGAAATCCAGAATAGCGCATTAGAATCAGAAACTGCTCATGAAATGTGTTTTATTGGAGATGGATTGCACTGGATAAAGGCTGTGTGTTTCAATTTTAAAGAGACGTGTGGATGTATCACATTTTGTGCAAAGGCGTGTGCTGTTTTACGCCTAAACATCTTGAGCTACTTTTCACCTCAACATGTGGTAATGTGATTGCTGTCCATAAATCTTCGTCACATGCTGTGCTGCAAGTTCTCAACACCAGAAGGAATTGGTCTTGCTAGAAAGCTGAGCCCTGACCGATTTGAAAATGTTCAAAAAGATGGATCTTTGTCAAGATGAAATTTACAGTTAATTATTTCAACCATTACACCAAGGGCTTGTTACACTTGAGGTACTTCATTGATGTGATGACCCTCGTTAATACATTATTAAGTTAAAGGTAAAGACAGAGGGCAGAGAGTCAGCTTGATTCAATGACACAAACTCATGTTTTTCAGATGTATTTATAGATCAGATTTATATTGTCATCTTTCTGACAGACCTGTCTTATACACTTTGAATTTCTCAACTTTTTACAGGTGCTTTTTTTATAACTGCTTAAATTCATCTTTTTTTGATCCCCTAATTCATCTTCCTTTTCTTTATCTTATTAAATGAATGTCTTTCATACTAATATTCAACTCGCATACTTTGATTATTGTAGTTGTTTGTGAACATTTTTGTTGCCTCACCCACGAGTCCTTAATAATTGAAATCAAAAGAATCTATCATACGATTAAATGTCCATGACTGATCCTGTACCTGTTTTGGAGAAACTAAAAACAAACAGTTTGATTTTTAAGTTTAACACTTTAATAACCCAGCTCATTTAGTGCATTTTGGTGTGATTTATCAGATTGTTTTACAGTCATCTTCTACTGCCATCCTAAACTAGCCAACAGATTTTTAATCAATTTGATCAAACTCTTATAGAGGCATGGACATCATCTTTTCCACAGAATCTCTGTCAGTTTCACGTTATCACAATTTTCAAATTTCAAAAACATACACCCTAGTCTTATTTTTGTGAGCAGTTGACAGAGATTGTCTAAGGTCTAGTCTTTGAGCGGCAAGTCCAATTCAAGTCTTTTATGGTTATAATGAATCAAAATAAAAAACACTCAGGGGGACGAAGGCGCCCGAAGTCGCCTGTGACTGCCCCAGCCGCAGAAGAAAAGGAAACCACCCGACGAGGGGGATCCTCTCTCCGATTGATGGCAAAGCGACCCTCAGACAGGCGTAGGTAGAGACATTCAGATCCTGAGCCATGCAATAATAACGGTAAGAGCTAGACTACAACTGTACTGTATAATTACATTGAGTCCCAAACTAATGAGGGTTTATAAACTGTAAATGAAAAAATCCCTCTAGCCTCTCAAAGGCAGTGTGAATGTTTCCGAACAACAACAATAAACCCTGAACCCTAAACTTTCCTCTAGACGACGTTGACAAATAACACGGTATTTCTCTCTGTTTTATGACATTAGACAGCAGATGGTGGATGGATGTATTTTATATTCATAGCAAAGCATATCCAGCACTGGCATGCAAACACTCAGCTGGAAAAAAAAAATCTATAACTCATTTGACATCTAACCTTTCAAAAAAGCTAAAGTTAGTAGCAAGCTTACATTAGATAGCTAATGCAGCTGCTAAACATGTATGCTGACTTGACTGACCTATCTGGGTTTGCTTTCAGGTGCCAGATAAAGCTTGAAATGGTTGATCCAGCATTTTTTATTTTTATCCCTTTCCCCGATACTTTTGTTAAAGCTTTGCAAGAAGTTGTTAAAGCCAAAAGATATGACAAACTTCAACTGCACCATAGCAGATGCAGGTGATTTGCTTGCCATGGTGTCATATGTAGGTTGTGGCCGCTCATGCACCAGGTGTGAGTCTGATATCTTCAGTCCATGTCGAGTCTCAAGTCTTTGAGGAGCAAGTCCAAGTCAAGTCTCAAGTCACATGTGGGCCAAATAAATGGGATTTGAGTCCAAGTCTGAATCTCGACTTCTCAAGTCACTATGTCTGGAAGGTGATACTTCACGAACGAAAATACCAAATGCCAAATACCATGCATTAAATATGAACTATTATGAGACTTTTAGCCTGTCAGTTAACACGATTGCATTTACTGATTATGAACGTGCATCACGGTACAATAATAAACACAAATAAAAACTTGTGAAACAGTCTAATATTGATCATGTTAAAGCACCATAACCAATTTAAACATCATGGATTGTAATTTAATACTGTATGTATTAGTTATGTACGCTAATTTTTAAAATTAACACACATGACATAACTTTAATATTTTACCTTGTATCAAGGTATCTTTTTGGTCTCAGGTGAAATCCTCTATTCATTCGACAGATCAACCATCTTTGACACCACCTTGCACAGACTCTCTTGCTCGTTATCCTATATCTTGCATTTATTACCTACAGGCCAAACTTGTACTTCCGGTTTAAAAGTCATGTTATTCTTACACCACTACAAACCACTGAGAAGTGCGTGGACAAAACTGTCTTTTGTGAAAAAGTAAAAACTGTTCCAGGTCTTGCTGAAAATGTGTTTAAGCTTGATTTCATCACTCTAGGCAAAAAGCTGATTGGGATAACATGTTTCCAGGCTCTTCATTTAACACAATATATATTTTTATTCTATAGAATTAATTTGTGCATGACAGAGACTCAGCGATATCACCACTATAGCTCAAACAATGCAGACACTTGCAACAGTTATTCGGACGATTTGCATCAACAAATGACCATTAAGCTTCACTGAAAATGAAAAAATTAAAGCCGCAGGAGCTTTTGTGCTTCAATTTTTTTTACTCTATCGTTTTACCATCTCCCTACTTTTTTCCTGTAAAACATTTTCATCTTCTCTGCCAGTCGGCTTCTCCCTCTCTTTTTGTCTGATGGGCTAAATCTGTCACTGTCCTGTTAGAGAAATAAACAGAGCAGGAGGACAGAGAGCCACTGTGTTCTGGTCTCACTGGTTCTGATGAGAGGAGCAGACAGAGCGCTGGCAACACTACAGTGAGGCTGTCTGGGAGAAAGGGACTGTTAGCAAGAAAACAGTACGTTGTCAAAGCAGAGCAGAAAGGTCACTTAAGATGTAACTGGGATGCTCAGGGACAAACAGAACTAAGCTCCAGCGAAAAGAAGATGATTTAAAGACAGGACAGATTTAAAGACAAGACCACAGGATAAAAACCCATCAGAAAAATTCCTAAAGTCGAACTTTGAGTTTTAAATCTGAATTTATTTCACTTTTGGAATAAGGAAGTATAATTTCAAAGTACATTGTTGACTGTACACATTTCTCTGTTTAATTTCTCTTTATTTTGTTTTGCTGGGTACATGATGTCATAGCAGTAAAGAGCCTTAAAACTTTAATATATATATTTATCAATTTCATTTTTCAAAAACACATTGTGTTCTTTATGTAACTGTGTAAGCATTATGTCTCTTCACAATGTTTAAAATTTGGGAAAACCTCTCAAGCTCACATCTTTTTAAAACTCTATATAAGAGTCCATAGGTATCTCGAAGTTGCTAGTTAGCTAGCTATATGCCTCCTTTTTAATATAAGCAGTCATTCCTACTATTTGTCGGGTATGTTATTTCATAGTCAGTGTGGGTTCTTTCATTGCAGTTAGCTGTCTCACTTTCTTGAGTCCTGTTTTAATTGTCCAAGGTTAAATTAAGATTTAGGGCGCACTCACACTAAGTTGTCCCATACCGTGCTTAAGCATGATTGTACCCCCCTCCCCATTCCCCCGCTGGCCTGCTCCAGGACTAACCGGGCCTGAGTACAGTTAGCCTACCAATGGTACATAATGTCGTAATACAACACATGAATGGCTTTATGTAATTATAAAGCGTGCTTAGTTTACAAGACAGGCAGACTCGAAAAAAATAAAATAAATAAATGGATGCATGGTCGAGTCCACGTCCACACCTGCACAATGGAGAACAACACAGAGAACATGACATCTACTTTCATTTACTGACTTTGTGGCTTATTTTGAGTCATTCTAGCCAGATACAGCCGTAACACTCCAGAATTTTTCTTAAATGAAGGCTGTCCACGTTGCGTACCCGTGTGCTTGTGCTTATGCATGAACTGTACCGTGCCGAAGCACACCTCTTCAAAGCCTGCCAGGGACAAGGAAGTGTAGTATTTTTCAATCAATCTGTTTTATTTAACGAAAAAGTGTGCTGTTTGGACCTCAGACGGTACAAAGCGTGATAGAACAAAGAAACTGAATGAAAGAAACTTGTTTTAAAAAAGCGCTTCACAGACTTTTTGAAAGCATTTTTCTTCCAGGTGCACATTCAGTCAAAACAGCTCCGAGACCCACTTGTGGGTCCCGACCCACCAGTTGAGAACCACTGGCCTAGTGTGAGTGCGCCCTTAATGTGAGAGGGACTATGGTTTCAGTATTGATATGGAAGCACATTTGTTTGTGCATACAAAAACTGACAAAAGCATTTTATTTTCACTAATTTCTAAACCTATCCATAACCCCTTGAACTTGAATCTTAAGAAATAAATGACTGCAATGCTTATGAGACAAAATAACTTTTTATATGATAGACAAGACAATCAATTTATTTTTCAATGGTTGAAGTTATGGCTAAGAAATGTTTAAGCTTACATGCATAACCAAGCCACAATATAATTGAAGTTGATTTGATATTCTGCTCTAACCTCCATTGCACTAACAATGCTGAGGGATTTCAATTTGTGCCAGCTTGCTTGACATTATAAACCAACCTTGTCAGCCAACTCGATGTTATAGATAGCTACCAAAGAGTAAGTGCAAAATGATGCAGCTATCTTGGGTTTAAAGTAATGATATGGTTTTCTAGAACCAACAGGTTAGGTGGAAAATCTGAGCAATTATAATATTGAAACTGTCAGTTTCTGACTTGTTTTTGTCCCTACGTTCCAATAAACATATAATTTTGCCATCCGTCCAGTCTATAAGAAAAGTGATCAAGGCTATCAAGTTGAGTGATCAATTATTTTGAAAATAACGTCATTTAGAAACCTTGTTTTTTGTTTAAATATAAGACCCCTGACAACAGTACTTTAAGACTTTCAAGACTTTGTCTCTGAGTCTTTACTCATTTCATTTTTATTATACTCTGTCTTTCTCTATAGTTTTGTATTTTGGGAGCTTTTAGACTAATTGAATTTGCTATTACTGCAACCAAAATACATCTTTGACTGTTTTCAGTATTAAGGGAATAAAGCAATGCCCTAATGTTGCAATAAAACCCTTTAAAAAGCGAAAGATATGGTTCACTGACCACTTTCATGTTTGGACTGTAGTAGATTAATGAACTCTGGCCGCACCACTGAAACAAATGAAGTCCTGCAATACAACTACTGAACCTTGTTTTGGTCATTAGAGAAAGGATCAAAGACAGATTCATGGTCCACATTTAGAACAATGACAGTCACATAGGGCAGAACACACTGTGGTAATATTTAGCACCAGTACATCATATTTGACTGGGCTTTAAGGGCCTGTGCCAGTCTTTGACTGTAAATCTGGGTAGCCACAGTAGCTTGGAACCCTGCTGATGTTTAGTCATGGGCGCGTGTCTGCAGGCTGAGCAGATTGCCACTTGTAGGTGGGTGTGAGTCACCAAATGAAGCAAATGAATGGTTTGGTGATGTCCTGGTTTCACAATGATCCATGGTATAATAGGAGCAGGGACATCTTGAAGGTGAAAAAACAAACTGGTGAATCACACAGTGCACATGAAGTGCGAGTGGATATAGTGAGAGTGTAACATCCAGTAGAGGTGTTTGTGTGTGTTTGTTCTGTGGTGGTGTGATGAGAGAAAGGATCAGTATTTTGAGGGGGAGACTATTTTGCATTGATGAGAAAAAGTGCGCAAATGTTGCTGTTACACTGACAAACTCACACACACACAGTGACCCATTCATCAGGGTCTGTGGAGTCTGGAAACTCCCCTGTCACAGCCAAACACTCAAACACACACACACACGTGCACATGCGCACACACACACGCACACACGCACGCACGCGCACACACACACACACACACACACACACACACACACACACACACACACACACACACACAAACACACACACAGAGTATATGGTAAAACACTGCCTGCTGAATCCATCTGTCACATTTCATATGCTTAAAGACATTTTCAACTTCAATAAATCTGTTGGGTTTTTCTTGTCTGACATGCAAAGCTTCATATAATGTTATGGGTTTGTTTTCACGCCATCTAAATCACAGAGGCCTGGGATTGCTTTGGCTAATTGACATGTTGTATGTTTTTGTATTTTTGGCTGAATGTGATTTATCCATGGGTGTGGTAGGCTTTTGCACGTTGTAAAAACCATGTTTGGGAAAGTTTAGTGCTATTTTAAAAGCACTAATTCATAAACCAGAGTATGAAGATTTACCAGTAAATCATCCATCAGTTAAGGTCTAAAAAAGCTAGTGTTTTTCTTATTTATTGGGAATTACCAGTAAAATTCAGTGCTTGGGGGCACCGGTTGGCCTAGCAGTTACTATAGGTTGTGCTCCATGTACGGAGGCTGTATGCCTGAAAGTGGGTCGCCCAGGTTCAATTCCGACCTGCAATTCCTTTCCTGCTGCAATCCTCACCAGACTGTCTCTCCCAAATGTCCTTCTCTGTCCTTTCAAATAAAGGCATTAAAAAAAGAAAAGAATTCAGCTTGGACGTTGAAACGTTGTTTTTTTGTGGAAAACTAAAAAAATTGTTTTACGTTGGCCATACAATAATCTGTCGCAGTATGTGTTGGGAATCAGAAAGGGGTACTAACAGTAAGAATACCCAGCTTATTTGCTTTTTGTAGTATGCTCTAAAGAATGACATTTTATTTTAATTTTTTGCTGGCCATTTATCCATTTTGCTGTGTTAATTCACACTGAAAACGCAAAACTCACAGAATAGTAGACGAAACATTTATGACAATATAAGCAAAGAAAATCTATTTAATTTTCCTTAAAAATTGTCTTATTTGTGCACCTAGTAGTTTTGTTTCATAAAACCGCAAAAAACAAGGATTTCAGTATGAATCATTCATCCTTATACTGTTTGCTCATAATTTCATTATTGTAAACCATGTAAGTCTAAGACAGGAGCCACATTCATACTTTTATGTCTGGCAAATGCACACACCTTCATATTTGACTATATCGCTCTGTCCTGACATTAAGTCCAGTCCTGTTGCTGTATGAATCCACGATTCCCGTAACTGTCTGGAGCAAAAACAACTATGCTGCTCTTCCAATTGACCCAATGAAAGTGGACCTTCAGTATGATTAGTGCTTTGACTTCAGACGTCTAATTTGGCGGCTCCTTGAAGTGATGGCAGAAAAAGGACAGTGAGAGGAGAGGAGGAAATTCAAACATTATGTGACCACAGAAAGGCCATACACAGTTTTAATATGCCCCACTAAAAAGAAGGGGAAAGCCAGAAAAACAAAAGGGGGTTTCGGCAGCACCTCTTTCGCAAGCAAGCTGGCCAGCTGCTCAGACAGGGTAAGCAGGGTTTGACACATGCATGAAGCTTCAGGAATGCAATTTCATGCTCGCTTTCAGCTTAAATCATCTCTATCTGCTTCACAAAGTCTCTGTATCTTTCTCATAAACAGCTACATCCTATGCACTAGCTTTTAATTAACAGGGGTAAAACTCATCAGCATTAACAGTGAAAGGTGAAAGGTGGAAATAGAAAGATATTTAATCTTTCTATTTCAAGGGAAAACTACTCAGAATGTATTTTTTTTGTAATTTAATTTGGCGACAGCTAAAAATGTCTAAATTGTCATTTTAGTCTGGTTACTAATATGGCGTTTAAAAATGAGCAGGCAGGACTATGACAATTATACATCATGACAGATCACAAACCACATCAACCGTCCTCATTTCCCAGAATACATACAGAAAGAGAAAAATTAAATCAAAAAAATATTTCTATCTCCTCTTTCGTTTTTTAAACCCTATAACGCTGTCTCAGAGGAGTTTAAAAAGTGTATTACTTAAGCAGAAACTTGGAAAGAAATTACCCAGTGTCCGGAATCATACATCTTAACCACATTTCTAGAAGGGACAAGAATCTACTGCAGACAAGACACACAAACATACTGCACAGGCCGACACATTTACACACTAACAAAAACCTACATACATGCACAGAAACACACGAAGGCCCTAACATTTGTGGAAAACCTCAAAGAAAAACACATGCAGGTCACATGATATGAATATGGGAACTTATAAACACATATGTGCACATACTGTCAGTGACATCACATGCTTCATAATGTGTATCCCCTACATTTACCAGAAACTGTATTAACAATAAGAACCCCAACTACATGACTATATGATTATTACTGTCTTGGCCTTAGAGAGAGATTTAATCTTGTAAAGGGCAGTTGCAGGGGAAAATGACATGAAAGGCTAAGGGAGGAGTTCTGGCCAGCCTTGAAGGGCTTTTACATTTTCTTTCAATTTCAAGTTTTCTAATCTTGAAAAACACTAAAGAAGGGCAGAACCTTAAGGCTGACACACATGTAGACCCATATCTGACCGTCTTACTGGTAATGTTTCCAGGGTTGGTCTTTTGTTTAAGGGTAATAATACATTGTGATCTTGGTGACCGAAGTTCAAATACAAAACAAATCTTTCAACAAACACACATAAACGCCTCAATGTTTTCTGTAGAGCTGCAAACCGAAACACAAAATATGTGAAAATGAAAACACTGTTTGGAGTGTGGAGTGACGTTATCCACATAACTTCCCTCGGGGGTAAGGCTCAAACACTAATTCTTACGCTTCTTTGCCTCATTTGCTTTCACAGTTATGTCAGAAACTATTATTAAAAGTGATCTATTAATTGTTTTTTATTGCTCTTGCAGTGCAGGTAAAGGATTGATGGATGCTGTCAGGCCATCATTGACCATTTGAACCTACATCCATACGCAGAGCCAGTTTCCAGATGTTCATTGATAAACTATGGACCCGATTTGGCCAATCCTCTCACGCTGTACCACAATACTCAGCCATCTGAATGGGAGCATGACAGAGTGGCCTTCTCCCCAAACCTCACCGCTGCTTTGAACCTCTGGAAGGTTTAGAGAGACTTAGGAGCTCAGCTCATAATATGGTTGCTGGTTAGCCACCAGCAACCACACTCAGCTCTCTGATGTTGCCTTCAGAGGCTCAGTGCAGCTGGCTGATGGTCGAGGCCTGGCTGAATAAAGCTCTTTGTAGTGTGGCAGGTTGCAAAAAGTAGGGAATGCCCCTTTCCTTGATTTAAGTTTATTTCTGTAGGTGGATGTAAACAAACAGTGATTTATATGATGGCATTTTACCTGCACATTAACACTATAATTCATGGAAGGGAATTTACTT
The DNA here is from genome assembly GCA_020745685.1 of Tautogolabrus adspersus. NCBI lineage: Eukaryota > Metazoa > Chordata > Actinopteri > Labriformes > Labridae > Tautogolabrus > Tautogolabrus adspersus. Next base: position 16,803,662 of record CM036542.1, on the reverse strand, counting down.
TTTACACTTTTGGTGTGGATATTGTCAATAAATATGCCCAAGAGATCTGTAGAACACCTAGAACATTGGCAGATCATCAATTCATTAACTTCAGTAATCTCCCTATATTGCTGGTTTTAATCCTATATTTATCAAATGGAGCTCAGCTTGTAAAAAATAATTAATTGTCTTCTATGTTAGTTTTGGAGTTCCACAAGGTTCAATGCTCAGACCAATTCAATTCACCTTGTACATGGCTCCTTCAGAGTTTATCAATAGAAAACACAGAATTTTGGTTGTTTACTAAAGGTTTGCGTGTCTTAAAACGTGTGCAAACTTGATACCACCAGCAAAAAATGTGCTATCTGATCTACTAACAGGGTGCAGTGAGGATTGCGTCTTTCATATGAGCAAAACAACACGCATTGTCCATTTAGTACGTTTGCCTTAATGAATATGCAATATGGGGCGTTTCTGCCGTAGCGTGCAAAATACTGGGAGGAGAAAATTCAAATAAGTTAAGTTAGTACACGCATTGCGATTTACCAAGCCAGGCAAAAATTGCGGTGATTTTGACGGTGTCTAAATTTAACACCTTTGAAAGGAAGGTGCTAATCCAGGAGCCCAGTGTTACGCACAACAGGCTGCAGTTAAGAGGAGACATAGGCACAATACAAGAAGGTATAAAGATCACGTTTTTTCGCAACATGTTAACATGTTTTCGATTGACATAAAAATAAATGACATGCATTATTTTTTATTTCGATTCAATAATAGTTAATAAAGAGAAACACCATGATTAAACTAATATAACTGAACATTCACAGCCTCTGCATTCTAAAGAATTTCAACATTGACATTTATGTCTTCCTATTTCCCTCTTTTCGGCAACATTACATTTTAAACTGGGCATTTCCTTTTTCTCGGGTTGCGCGTCTCTCCAGCTTGTCTCCTCCGGTGCGCTCCTCTCCCTATCGCGCTCGTCTCCAACCTCTACAGCCCCCTGCTGCCAAGCTGTAGGCACTTGGATTGGGGGACCTCACCACTGCTTGTACCCCCGTCTTCGATACCTCTTGCCAGGGCAATTATGTCCGATCAGACACAGCGCTGGCCAGCAGTCTGGTGCGCAACAATAGCCCGAGGGGCGCGCCTGAGCGCCGGTGCCACATAGGACACAGCTCGCACCTCCTGCGCAATGTATGACAATTCATTCAAAAGATGGAGGGAAGAAAAGAGAGGCCCTGTTTAATGCCGAGGTTTTCTTATAAGCCAAATGTTCTTTTTGTTATATTCAGATTTATCTGCTATAACTCGAAAATTACTGTACGTTCATTTGCCTCTCCCACTAATACCTATTTTGCGCTTGCAGTCATTCTGCTTTCTGTCCAAACTCTCCGTGACGTAACCCAGTATAACACGCAAAAGCCTGACTTAAATCAACCGCCTCCTCAAGGTTTGTACCCGTTATCATTCACGCAAAGTTTCTTAGTAGATCACCCGCAAAACGCCCACAAGCCAAACGTGCAATTTTTTGGAGTGAACACGCAATTTTGTACTCTTTAATTGGGATCTTAGTAAATCAGGCCCTAAGAGTGACTCCCACATACATGCCTTTTTGTATTTTGCCAAAATCAGGAAACCTCTCAAAAACTTCTTATCATAAAGTTGAGTTCTCACAAATTACTTTTCTCTTTAAAAACGATTCATAATAATATCCAACTGGATTGAACTCTAAGGAATCCCTTAATCTGCCCTGTTGTGTTTATACACGTGTTTCACATTTTTATTTAGCCCTCCATTATTAACCCAACATCCATGCTTTCACTGTCTATAAGAATATGATTATTGGATCTGATAAACTCAGCCACTGTATGGCAGGTTGGTAGAGAGCACCAAATATGACAATTCATCAGGCAGAAGTCTTTATTTCCCTCTATGTTCCTGTAACTTTTTTTCAACTGTCCAGAGGAATTGGAACTCAACACTCTATATTCCCCATAGTTTTAGCGATGTAGTCTACTGTCCAGTTTGTTATCCTGCCCAAACCAAAACTTTCCCATGAAGAATGAAGCCCTTTCTGTGACCCCTCAGCAGTTGTAAGTGTGATAGTCCAAATGGAAAAATCAATCTGTATAAGTTGTATAGTTTTGTGCATTTTTACATTTATGCTAAATGCCTTGCAGTCTCCACTCGTTGCCTGGCACTCTCACATCTTCATAGGATTCCTGGAAGCCACTGCTTGGTGCCAAGAAAACTTTCATCTTGTTACTCCCCCAAAACCACAAGTTGTCATTTTCACATTTCTGTTTATGTACAAATTAAACAAAAAAGATTCATTGTGTAACTTAGTGAGCTTTGAGGTGCAGGTTGGCGTGTGTCTGGATCATTTTTGACAAAACAAAGCCAACTGTTTTTTGCTACTTTTAAGCCTTTTTCCTAAATTAGCCTAACTTTCCCTGTCGGTCTAACCGTAACCCTTAAAGTACTTAAGACACTTGTCTACTTGCAAAATGAAGCAGAAGATAATTTAAAAAAGCATCCAACAATGTCTTAACATGGGAATGGTAACCTAAATCAGAAGAATGTAATTGGTGAAATCAATTTAAGCAGAAGAAAATAATAAAAAAAAAAAGATCAAATGGTACAATTTTTCTGACTATCAAGCTGATGCTGTTAGCTTTGCAACATCTGGGAAATACACCACGAACTGGGATCAGTAAACATCACAGTGTGAAAATGCTCAGCCACAGAGAAACCCATGATTCACGCAATAAATATGTGGCGTCTCAGCCCAGTCATACACCAAGGATATCCTGCCCGATTTGGTTCATAAACAGAATAGATAGAACCCTTTCACATAAGTGTGTTTGTGTCAGTGAATCATGCCACTTGTTTAGCCTGAGTTTTTCACACCCTGAAAGAACCACACCCTAACACACATACTGTAGGCTGCTCTGTATCAAAATGGGCATTTCTGTTTAAGTAGAAAGACTACTTCTCCCTTTCACTTCAGAACCTTCTTTAATAATTTACTTGTGACTAGTGTGTATAGCTCAGCAGTAGATAACTGTTGTTAAATGTGTTTTTGTTCCTGGCACCAGCAACTACCTACAGATTAACAAACCTTTTCCATGATTACGTTGTAGCTTACATTTCACATAATCAGGGAAATGGTAGGTATCCAGTTGAAATCGTGTGAGCACCAACAGGAAAATCATGCTATTCATTAAATTAAGAGGCTTTCAGCAGGGACGTATACAGTATGGAGGGGTTGCCAGGGGTTGTATGGGCCTCCCTTTAACTAAGATTGGCCACCCCAAAATCAAAATCTTAGATTGACTATTTGCTTATTCAGCTATTGTAAGTAAGCCTGTAAAGATAGCTGCATTAAAATATCTGATTTGTGTTTTTATGGATTGTGAGGCACGGCTAGGGGGGAAGAGGGTCTGTTTTGGGGGCCTCAGAATTTGCCATTTGCCATTTGCAAATGATGTGGCTAAGTTGGGTTCATCAGGCGGGTACCTGCACCAGGCTAGGACTTACACGGTCCCGGCGCCAGCCAAAAGTAATTGGCCGGGCATTTGATTTTTATGGTCGAGCCCAAACAACCAAAGTATTTTTTTCCCGGACTTTTGAATAATTAATATTTAGGCTCAATGAATTCAAGACTTGAATATAATATATATGCCTATTTACCATGATGCCTACATGTAGTCCTTAAACACTGCTTTCTTTTCACTTATTGTAGACTCTGAACAGGGATGGACCATATGTGTTCTGTTTCTGTGGGGTTGTCTGTAGGTGATTTGTTGCGCCACCACTAAATAAGATGCTTCCTTGGTGCCTTCCTTTAGAGGTTTTATAGCCCAACTGCAAGGAGACCCTGGGGTAGAGCCAGAGCTCACTATATATCCCATTTGACCGGAGGTAATCATGAATGCTTCCAGGAGGGGCTTAAAATACATTGCTAGGGAGAAGGATGGCTGTGTCGACATGCTAGCCTGCTGCTAACGTGAGAAGCGAAAGAAAATTGATAATTGGATGGAAATATCTTTGTGCTTGTGCCATCAATTGCAAACCAATTTGATCATGCATGTATGTAACTGATGAATGTGTGTAACAATGTTTGATTGAAACTTTATGCACATCATATGGAAGGAATTCAGTGCCTCTGTGTTGAGTTAAGTTGCTATATCTTAGGGTTTTAGTTTTGCTTGGATAATAACTGACACAACACCAGCTAAACTCTCCCTTTATCTTCAGAAGCAAAGCTGTGTTAGGAGTAATTCTTACAGAAGTTGCAAGAGTATTCAGGTTCATCCCAAATTAGTCAAAACTTGCAACACTCATGTCGAAATCAAATCAGAAGTCCTGATGTTTTATGGCCACAGACAGATAACATTGTCAAGATTAAACTCTACAGCCCTGCAGTTGTCCAAGTTTACATCCCCTGTATTCACAAATTGGTACTTCTCCATAATGATACACTAATAAAAAAAAGGCACTACTAAATTACTACCACAGATCCTGTCGCTTACATTTGTTTTAAATCCAAACTAATCCCTCAGAAGATAGGCTGCTGTATAATAATGCTGCATCATTTGTGGCTTAGGGTTCAGGTAATTGCTTTGTGAGTCAAGCTGACGTGATCTGTAGAAGGATGATGTGTGACTAAATGCCCCGTCTTCATAAAACTGAGTGAAAACAGCACCTCGGTTTACCAGAATAAGCGTCTTAATCATTCTCTCTGCCTGTTAACAAAATTAGAGAAAAGGCACTCGTCCATGTTTACAACAGATACAACTTGTGGTGGGAAAAGACAACCTCAAATCCTGCAAGTGTACACCGATATTCAGTTATTATGACAAAAATATTACTGAGGCTATCTTTAGTATGAAAAATACTACAGTGAAATACTGACTCAGATTGCAGGCATCAGGGAGTAGGATTGTGGTAGGAAAAGAAGCTTGGGTAGGTGACTGCTTGTGCAACTTGACCTATAGTTTCCCAGAAGAGCTGTTGAAGGTTTTTCCACATGATTACTGTAGCTATGTCAAATTAGCCGTTATTATTTCATTATCATGGTGTCTTGCACACTGCTAAAAAAGTATTATGAAAAGTGAATCATTTGGCAAGTGTTTCACAAAGCAGGATGTTCAGCCAAACTACTCATTGAATAACAGACAAGGGTGGGTGAAAACTGAAGATTATCTGTGCAATATGACCCAGTTCCACTAGTTTCCACCTGTTGACATGTGTTGGGCCACATGGATAAGAATGTTAGCATCAAATAAAGTCATCATTACATAAGACATTTTTTTATTACTCCTGTCTAAGTGGGAAATACAATATACAACATCACGTGGTCATGTTTTCAGCCTCATATTCATGGGCCTATACATCCCTAAATTGCTGAGCATAATTAGCTACTTTATTTTATATCTACCATAAAACTGCATCAGATGACCATTAAATAAAGAAATTGGTGATTTTCATGAAATTACGTAGACATCGTTGGGACAAATGTTGACAGCATGAATCTGCTAAAGGCAGAGAAAAAAAGCACATTTAAAAGGACAGGAGCAATATGATAGCTTAACAATGAGGTTTTGTCAATTGGATCAATGTGAGCAGGTGATGACGACTGCTGATGTTTTGACAGCGTTAAACAATGACTGCAAAAAATTAGAAGACTCATGAGGAGGATTAAATGCAGAATGGTATGTGAGAAATAAAATAGAAGCCCGGCAAGATATTGTTCTAAATGATGAACTTTACTGGAGCTTTTGGTGAAATTTAGTATCAGTTAATTGAAAAAATTGCATAATCCCCTCAAGGAAATTAGAAAAACAAAACCTTATGTTCAATGTGGTTTTGTTTAAAAAATGGAAAGAAAGTCAAAACATTCCATATCTTGTTCTCTCTGTCACATTTGATGAAATTCAGCAATTCACTGCCTCATATGGCCATTATAAGCTAATCACAATATTTCATTTAGCACACTGCTTAACCTTTGCTTAAAATACACGTTGTTTCTCAGCATTGAAATGTGTTATACATCATGTGTGACTGTTGGTTACTGCTGACAGCTTAGGCGTCTTGATCAAGGGCAGTTTGACATTGATTCATCAGGGAGGTGAAGCCCTTGTTAATTTAGCATCTCCACCCAGATTTTCTAACCTTGTACTAGGATCAGATACTTTAGCGCTACAGTCGCCACCCTGTTAGCTATATGCCAAACACTGTTGTTGCACATCTGTTGCATCTGTCCACCATGACTCTAATCCTGCAAAGCCTTTCAGGAGCGTCTGGAGAACATTATGAGGAAAAAAAGGGCTTAAGAAGCCTCTGCATTAAAAATAAATCGTGCCCTAGGAAACAACACTTCACTTAATCTTGTGTCAGGGTACAAACTAATGCACTGTGGTGTACTTTTATTGGTTTGTTGAACTGTATAACATAAACAGCAGCCATTTAAAGATCCTGACCACAAAGCTCTGCCAGCTTTTTACAGAAGCAAACCACTGTTTAATCAACTTTTACACAATCTAACTCCACCACTGTTATTGTAAGTTATGGGCAATCATGCCAGCTAGTGCTCATATATGCTTTATTGGCCTACTCTGAAGTGCCTATTATTAATGATGCGGTATTTTTCTTAAGCATTATTTTAAGGTTGTATACTGTATAAGCAACAGCTAGCTTTAATTTTGCTTTAGATAGTAGTATGCTTTTCTACAAAGAAATGCCTTTTGTGTTCTGTATTTTCTGTCAGTTAGGACTAAAACAATCTACAAAAAAATGGATGGAAAAGAGTCAAAAAAAAGAAAAAGATGGAAAAGAGTCAAAAAAAAGAGAAAGATATACAAGTAATAAACATGTATCACAGGGATTTCTGAAAGAACACAAGTCTATGAGTCTTTGTGTCGACACAGCTATGCTGCAACTCTATGAGGCTTTTCTATAGACTCTTCCATTCAGAAAAATCTTTATATGGCTGTGCTTAGACACAGTATGAAAATATCAGCATGCAGATATGCTCACATAAAAATGCAGACATGCTGCTATTAAGCACCCTGTTTACTGTAATCAGTATCTCTGGTTATTGAGCATTAGAGAATGTTAACATTTGCTTAAACAGCTCGACTTAAAGGGATGCTTTATTATTTTCGGTTGTGTGAGGTACTTATCAATGATAGGTTTATTAGTCACAGGAGATATCTGTCAGCTCAGCCCCTTTATTGAGAAACCAGTTGGAGTGCTGGCATGAAAAGCTAGGCCGTACAGCTTTGCAGACATACATTTGCACCAAAAATCAGAAAAGTTGAATGGAAATTGGTCTTAAAAGTCAGTTTTCAGCTTTTTCAGTTTTTGACATGACACAGCCCATGGTCTACACAATCTTTTAATCTCATAAAAATAGGTGATAGGTAGTTGTTGAAGAGGAAAAGTGAGCAAGAATAATAACTTTACATTCACTTCTGTGTTGTGTCAGACTGATAATCACCTTTTTAATTAGCCACGGTAACAACGTATATCCAGGGAAAATGGGGGGAAGGTTTAACAGTATCAAAATTTGGATACCGCCCACCTCTAGTCCTGACCAACCCTGCTCTTCTCCACTTCACTAATGGGTATTACTTTATACACACACATATTGTTGAGTTGGCGGTTGAATGTTTTTACTTTACCTTGTTGTTGCTGTGTTGTTCTGGCCTTTAAGTAATCCACAATAAATTACACCAGCCTGCCTGTCAAGACCTGCACTAAGGTCCTTCATTCCTTTCCAAATCAAATATGTTAGGAAACAACTTGCCATCCGTGGATGCCTTTTTAATATACAATTACCGCTTTTTCTACCATCCTGCCTAACCAAACCTGCCCGTAATTTATCCCAGTCTGCCTATATAACCATCTCCATTTGGGTCCATCCTACTCTATCAATTATGATAGCTTTGTTACCTGTAAAGAATGAAAAGCTAATTGAGGCTATTCCTTTCCTATTCTAGTTTACTTGTGTTCCATTACAGCTAGTAAATGTGATTCTCATTGTGAAAAACCTCTGCCAAACATTACAGCAGCAAACCTCACTGTTAATGGATCCCTGACACATAAGTGCTTTCCACCACTCTACCACCCATTGCTTCACAATAAAAGCAGTGGCAGTAGCAGGCCCACACATCAATTCATGACCAGTCTGCTCTCCTGGCTTGCCCAAACTGCCTTCCCAGCACTGAACCACTGTGTGATGAAGAACATTCATTAATGCTTCCTATTGCCTCTGAATAGAGAAATAAATAGTTCCCGGCCAAGTTGGGACCTCTGAATTGTTTTTATGAGCTATCATAAGAGCATTGCTGATTATGTTCTCTCAGGCTGCATGTATACAAGGACGTCACTGATGCACTTTTACAGTATTTACTGTATTTATAAAATGAATTCTGATCAAGCTCATTCCTCCTTTTTCTTCCTTAATTCTGTTTGACATCACTTCTAAGAAGTGAAGCAGAAAAACACAATTGTTTAAATGATTATAAATTTGTCCTCAAAACAAAAGCTCTTACAGTAAATTGATGACAAATTCAAAGTGGAATTTCAAAACGGACTCATATTACATTTATTCCCTGTGCAATGCACTTTCCCAATGTCATTTGTATTCTGTGAGTGGCTCTTAGAGGACAGGATGGATGGTGAAACAATAAGATTACACTGATTAACCACAAAAGGAATGCATTGAATAACCTCAAATTGTCCTTAGACTTAATAAAATGAAGTGTCAAACCCTACTGTATGTTGACAAAGGATATTGGGTTTCTCTCTTGAGCACAGACTGGTAATATTTAATAAAAGCAAGGCCGATTCAGGGAAATACCCCAAATAGCTGTCTGCAGTTCAAACCTTCATATTAATCCAAACCTCAAGAGAGAGAAGAACAGCTGTTTAACTGGTGTGGATGGAGAACTCAGGGAAATGTATTTGTTTAAAGTTACCTCTTACCTTCTGAAAATGTTCTATTTACAATTTGTAGATCCTAGTGAAATTAGAGATGTTTTCTTTATTCTGTCAAATCAATAAATTGTTCACGTGGAAATATGATTAACTAAAGAGACAACCAAGGTCACAGAAAAACTAACTAGAAATGTGCTAAGAGTTATGACTAGTCCAAACATACACTTGATCTGAACACATCTGATCAAAATAAAAACAAAAACTGTGTTAAGCTTAACTGTTGGAACAGCCTAAATGTTTATTATGTCTCTATCTCTAGATTTAAGACGAACTGCACAGATTGAGTTTCTTAAGTAATCAGTTTCAAAGAACACGTTTTCTCACTAAGGAGACATGTTGATAAAACACATGTTTCTGGTTTAGTTTAAGTCTCATTCTTTTGGTGGAAAAACATGTATTTATTACTTGAAGTCACATTTGATGTAGTCCCTTTAGTCCCATTTCATTTGAAAAGCCAAAGGCAATTAAGTTTCATGAATAAAAATACACAGTAGTCAACATTTCACTTGGGCTTTTTTTATCTACTGTGATATATTTATCAAGCAGCCCTCTAGTAGTAATGTTGGTGTAGGTTTTTATGCCTATATTCTAAACTTGTCAAACCATTTCATGATTTAATAACCTTAACCTAAGACATTGTTTTGTATAACTTATTTTTCCTACTGTGATACATCAATATGTCCTCAGTGAAGAGCCAGTAATTAATAACCAAAAGGTCGAATCATTCACTTCATGAGAAAAAAATCGAACTCAAACTGAGTTTTACGTTCAGTGATGCAAAAACTTTGCACATCCATTCCATAAGACAAGCTGCGCGTTGCCCAATGAAGGTCTAGTACCGAAACGTTGGCAATAAATGTTTGTTTGTAATTTAGTGTGGGAGTTTACCTTTAAGTTTAGTGATGCAACCAAAAGCTTTCATTGTTGGGTCTCACAGCATAACAGGTTAATATGTCTTTGGATGTGTGAAATCTAGATACAACTGTTATTGAATGCAAGATACAGGTCTATGACATTACAATGCCTTTGGTTTATACATGTGTTATGGATCATGTCTAATAGTAAGCATGGGACAAATAATCTAAAACATGTGTCCTAAACAAATAAATCTGTCTGAAAGTCTGGTTATACACATCACTGAAAAATGTTTCTTGACTCAATTATATATTAAAGCTATTAAAGCCTTCTCATTACACCATACCCCTCACTTCAAAATTCAGAGGTTAAAACAAAGTTTCTCTTAGTTTCTCTTGCTAAATGTTAGACAGTTTCACAGCTCATGTGGAGCTCCAAGATGAACATTGTGGAGATCGAAAGGAATGTGAGGCATTAAATCTAACTTTATGCAGAGAGAGACAAATATATGACACTACCTTGAACTAAAACAATCAAGTCATCACCTTTTGTTTGTAAAAAAATATGAAACATCTGCAGCCTTTAAGCTTCTTGTAGCCCATAATTTTCACATACATTAGTTAGATCCAGTAATAGCACTAACTGCAGATCACTGGCAGCAGCCTGCGCACCATCAGTGACATTCCTCCTGCAGTGAACTCACTCTCACTCAGGTTCTACCTTCACACTTATACAAATATTTCCATGTTAAGTTTTTATTTATTGGCGTACACTGACACCACTTGCCTTCTCAATTTCAATAAACTGCTAGAGTTGTCACACACGCACACACACACACACACACACACACACACGCGCGCGCGCACACACACACACACACACACACACACACACACACACACACACACACACACAGTTTCCGTTTTCCTTAATCTGAGGATCTATAGGGCCTAATGCCAGGTAATCATTAATACAAATGACGGCACATTACAGCCAATTTAAAGCTTTAACTTTGAACATTACCTTGTTCCGACCAGGTTATAAGTTTAGGACTAAGAGAGCCATGTCAAGCTTTGTGCCCACATCCATCAGTCTCACAAATGTCTGATCTATTTGTTTATTTATCTTTAACACCACTCTTTTAACCTCTCATAACAATTATTTATGACCTATTTTATCATGCTTTAAATACAGCCACTTGTATGTGTGTGTTTTTGTTTGTTTTTTTGTGCTGAGCTGTGTGCGCACTGGTGCTCTTTTACACAACTGAAGTTCCTAACGGATAAATAAAGTTATTTGAAGTTGAAGGGAAGTTGTCATGGAAACTCTAACTTTAGGCTCAACAGAGCAGGCTTATATCCTCTAATCTCACTTTGTATTACACCCCCCCAGGTCACTTCAGGTCATATCAAGTTGTAGTGACTTTTGTACACTATACACTTAGTTTACACAGAAGTCTGGGGTTCATTAGTTCGTACATTGGTCTTGTTTTTGTCACAGATATTAAATCACATGCAGCATCATTCAATAGAATCAGTTGGCCTGTTATTGTTTTTATCCCTGTTTTTTCTTGAAGGTTAGAGTCAGTTTCTTTGTTCTTCACTCCTCCAGCACCACTTCAAAACAGGTGAAGATTCACATCTGCTGTAAGTTAAACCCATAGGCAACAGCATTCAGAGTAATTAGAGTAAATAACAGTAATCAAAAAAACACCTGACAACAGTACAATCCAGAGATCACATGTGCTCTCTCTCCATCCCTCTTTCTCTTTCACACATTCACACACAGTGCTGATACTATTCCTGGTAGGCAGCTGTTCTGGTGATGAATCCCAGCCCAACGTAAGAGGTCATTTGTCCACTCAGGTTTTGTGTGTGTAAATGTTTCCTGCCTGCCTGCCATGCACACATGCTTACAGGTCCTCCTCTTCTTTTAACTGAACAATATGGTGTTCCCTCTTTCTTTTCATGTGGTCATGATGACGCTTCCAAGAAAGTCGCGCGGCTCGAGGGTTTGGCCGCAGCGTGACCGTCAGTGGACCACTGCTGTGGTTAGAGAGGGAGACCTTGCTGAAAAGAAAACCTCCCATGCAGGGATGGGGTACAGTTTAAGAAAATTCTCCTCCCGACAACCTCTGTTGAACAAATATGGCAATGTGTGGTAAAAGTTCCAAAGAAACACAGTCATTTATATTTATTTATTCCATCTCCACTGATCTCTTTTTCCTTATTTGTCATCTTTGAGTCAAGATCCATATATCAGATTAACTTTTCTTTATTTATGTTCTTCAAACTCCTTGCTGTCTCTCTTTTTTCATCCCTCCCTCTCTCATTCTTTGTGGCATTTTTCCATCGCTGCACCTATCAATTTCTCCCTCCTGAAGGATTCAAGGCTTTCCTCTATGCCATTTCCAGTCAGTCAGACCCCAGCTCAGACAAATATAGTATTCGACGCCCTTTTACTGGTAATGAACCCATCAGAGGATTTAGCTCACACTCCTTGATGGCTGGCAAATTTTAAAAAGCACATGTCAGTCTCTCTGTCTGTTCGTCCAGACATTTCAGCATAATCTAATAGTGTTGTTCTACATTTAATTTGCAAAGGCTCACAGTAAAACAAGCACGAGTTTAAGTATGTCTCATTAGAAAAGCAAACACGTATAATGTGTTGTAAATGACCTTGAGTGGTTGACTGGAACTCCTTGTCTTCCCCTGGGCCTTCTGAATGTATCCACATTGTCAGGAATCAGCAAATGACATCAGGAAAGGCACATAGTTTAAGGATTAAAAAAAAAATTTTTTTTACAACCTGCACTTTTTTCCTTAACAGTTGTGATATTTTTTTACTCACACACCTGGTTACTGAGATTGGGAAGGGTGACGACATGGCTAGAATCCAACAAGCCAAGCAGCCCAAGCACACAGAAAATGAAACATGCTGTTAACAACCCACCTATTGTTGTTTGTATTGGACGGAAAACAAAGTCAGTTTATATTGCCAGATTGTCCATTGTAAAAGTTTATTTTATTTATAGAGCAACTTCCTTGTTCAAATTTGACTTACTGCCCATACTTTAGGTGCCTGTCTAGTGTCCGTTTATTAAATTCACTCTGCTGATGCAGAATAATATCCCTGTAGGAAGAGGGTTGTTATTCATTTTTCATTATATTCCCTACGGAACAACTTCCTCAGGGCTTGTATATCTCAGGTATGCAAACTGTCTTGCATTCCCACTCCTTTTCTTCTTCTCAGTGTTCTTACACTAGAGAGAATAGGTGGGTGGGTAAAATGTAATCATAATTGATAGTAACCATGCCATAAAATCTAAAAAATATATATTTGGATGTAAACAAAATCCTGACACTAACACAATCCCTATAAACTTGTCATATCATGCACAGTTGCAATAGTATTAAAATGGATTACTATTACAATGTGAGCCAATTTCTAAACTCCTTTAGTCCCTCATAACGTGTACTAACCCTATTGTTGTTTTAAACCCTATAACTCCCACCTGCCCTGCAGTTATTCAAAGCTGCATTCCCCATTCCCCATCATCTGACACCTGTTCCCACTTCCCCATCAGCCCAGTAACTGCCCCTCCCACGTATCCCCCCACTAGATTATTCATTATGCTCTGCCTTAGTGTTCTAACCATTTTCTCCCCCTGCCTGTCATTTTGCGTCTAAACGACTTTAGGAAAGCTAACCTTTGTATCGGGGTTTAAACGATAGTGTGGGCGGCTGCGGCTCAATCAATCATTATTTGTATAGTGCAAATTCATAACAAGTGTTATCTCGAGAGACTTTACAAAAGAGCATATGGGATAATATGCAGGCAGAATTTCTCTTTTGTGAGTTTGTCAGCTGGTAGAGTCGGTCATCTCTCAACCAGAAGGTTGAGGGTTTGATCTCTAGCTCCTGCAGCCACATGTCCGATGTGTCCTTGGGCAAGACACTTAACCCCAAATTGCTTTATCGTTGGTGTATGAATATGTATGAATGGGATTAGTTACTTCTGATGGTCTCACTAAATAGCAACCACTGCCATCAGTGCCATCAACCTTTTCTAGTCTTCTGACTACTCAAAGCGCTATATGGCTCAAGTCCATTACCATTTTACATCTTAGAGTGCTATACAGAAACAATGTCTGTAGGTTTAACAGCTGTATTAGTGTTTACAGTTTAGAAGTCTTTCATTTGCTCGTCATTGAATTTTGTTCTGAGTCAGATGAGTCCTATGATGTCAACAGGATTATCTAAGTAATTACATTTTAATTATGTGAGTGACTCAAACAAATTAAAGTGTGCTTTTACTGTAAGAATTTCTGTTGCAATAGCGTACACCTCATTGTTTCATTAAATGTCTCAAGTCTGACTGCATTATCACTCCACCCATGTCGACAAGATGAATTTGCTTTCATAAGTACGCATGTACATGTTTTTGATTTAAAATGTAAGCCAACAATAACTTATAACAATAATTTTAAATCATATTTGATTTGGTTTGGTTGATTCTGTTGTTTTTTCTTGAAACAGGAAAAAACAACTTCTTATTTTATATCTGTCGACATAGTTAATTATAAGTTCTGTTTAACGATCTCCACCCCACCTCCCTGCTTCCCGTAATAATTATAATCACAGCTATTATAGGAATATTAAGCCACAGATTGCTTGGAGCATGAGGTAATTTTGCTCTAATGTTTATTCAGGGACTATTAAGGGATGTTCGCGGATGCAGAGATGTGAGCTTTCTTCATGCAGTGAGTGTCAAGTTCTTATTTGTCAAAATAGATAGCAGGGTAGGCAGCAGAAATAAGGGGTTTAGAATGATGCCTTTTCCTACTCCCCACAAGCGTCAACACATAAATGTTCTGTTGTAACAGTGCGCTTCACCCCTGATCCACTGACTGCACAGCACTCAGGCCCACCCAAACATCCCTGACACACACTACATGCATGCACACAGACAGGCAAGGTTTAGTACACAGTGCTGCAAGTCTACCCACCTGCATGAAAGCCAACGGCATCCTGGTGAGAGAGCAGGAAAACCTGCTGCTGTTTCAGAGCCGGCTGGCCTGTTTGTCATCTTCTCCAAGGTAACAAGAGACTGCATTAGATTTAACCAACGGAAAATACTCACAGAGATAATTATGGAAAAAGACAACAAAGCAGAAACATACAACACAAGTGGAAACCCCGTTATCAGGTCTTGATGATGTCATTTTTGAAACATTCTTCTTATTTGATTTAACATAATGAGGTGATTATAGTTCTGCGATATCAAGAAAACAACGAAACATTAAGATAACCGAAAACCCACCATTGAAATAATGTAATATTTAAATACGTATTTAAGCCTAAGAGAGTAATATTATTTGTCTTGAATTGCAATTTGTCTCCTGGCCTCCTCAGAGCAAATGCCTTTTCTTGTAGTTCAGAAGTATTTGAAATAATGAGGATGCAAAAATATTCAACCAAAAAAAGAAAAGCTACGGTATCTGGATTTTAAGAAAACCTGTTACTTTTGTAATTTCTTTCAAACATGTTTGTGCGCCAGACAACTGTAATGAATGTGACAGATACAATCTGACCTCCAGCTCTCGTTGACGAATATACAACCTATGTTGTCCGCGTCCCCCCAGGGGTTTTTTCACCCAAAACTTTCACATTTTTTACCCTCTCTGTACAGAGCATTATAATCGAAAATGTAGCTGCCTGCTTCATTGTTTACGTGAGGTCAGCTGAGGTGGTGCGTTCCTCCGTCGGGCACAATAATCTTAATGAAATCCTGAAGTATGTGATGTGCCAAGAAATCACAGTGGTGCCCAACCTTTTTTTCCTTGGAGCAACCCCACCTTGACACTTCAGAGCAGACCCCCCCTGAGATCTTTGGCATCCCCTCTAGGGGTCCCAGACCCCTGGTTTTGAACCAACGGTTTATCATAGCACAGGGCCTCCAAAATCCTCCACATTTTTCTGCCCATGGGAATATCTGGTCTTGCTGTGGGGAGTATCAAATATTTTCAAATAAAACAGAAATATTCCAAACTTATGTGTCTGGCTAGAGGACTGAAGCCAAAGTCTACTTCCTCTTTTTGATGGTATGTGTTTTATTTTTACTCTGGTTATTTTTTGGAGGTGTATTTGAGGTCACAACGGGTGAGGCCTTGTAGCATACACTGTAAGTACAGTAGTTGCACAGTAAGGCCATCTTTGCTTTGGGTCAGCGCCACTGTACATTGTGGCCGGTGAGTAAGAACTTCTTTGCCACGCGCTCGTTTGGAACGGTAAACATTAGGCACAAACACACACATTCAGTGCTCGTCTCATGAAACGATTTAGACTAACAGGGGAGCAGGCTGCTGCCTCTTGTCTGTTGACTTTCCCTGACTGTCACTTTCCCCCTGCTGGCTGCAAAATAATAAGAGCACTGTAAAACACATACTTGTAAGTCAACTGTTACTGCATATGAGACATATTCATTCCATTTCCCAGCAAATAATTGTCCAAAGAACAGACCATTCCTTCTTGAAAATTAATACCCTTTAGTCTAATTTTCTTCTTTGACCTGCAATGCTACAGTGCACCTGACTTTATGGCCTTCATAAACATCACTGCTTTTCTCGTGATTCAAATTCCTATTGGTGCATAGTCCACGGTCTGTTTCACAGCAAGTTTATAATGGCTCTGAGATTCAATATCACATTTCTTATTTAAAACAATACATGTGTTGTTTCAGCAACATTAACTTCAATCTCCTTTCATTATGCAATCTCTGTCTGTCTGTCTCAGTTTCAGTCTACTGTCTGATTAGACTTGATAGTGAAACACACTAGTTGCCCTCAATTTTGCCCAGTGGCAGGAACGTGAAATATATATATATATGAATGTCAAGGTCAACTGGAAGGAGAAGCACCTGGAAGTCTGACTGAAGTCCTTCATTGTATTTTCTTTCCCTTTCCTGTCAGAAATTATGTCAGAGTGCCTCGCTGAATGGAATACTACTGCTGCTATTCTGGTTCAAGATGATACATAAATCATTTAACTTGCAAATAGATTCATACTACTTTTTTTATTCACATAAGTAAGTGATCATTTATTATTAGTAATGTATAGTATGAACTTTGAATTGGGAAGGTTTTTAAAGAAACATATGTGCATACACCAAAATGTCATCTTAAAGCACTGAATTAAAAAAAAGTGAATTCCATACCTGAGACTAAACATTATCTATTATTTTGTTAGAACAAAATAATACTGTGTTTACTTTATATATTTAGCAGGCAGGACACAGACTGTTTGTTGTTGAAATTAGCATTCCCACTTTTAGCCAAGATAGCAGCTCTAGGAGAAGGTACAGTAGGGTGAATGACAAAGTAAACTGGACATTTCTATGGACACTGAAATTAGTTAAATGTATAACTTGATAAGAACGGGGACAGTATATGAGCAACCTGGAAATCTAAACAGTATAGAACCTACATCTAAGATAATTTTAAGGGTATGAGAGTTCCTGTTTGATTCCCTTCTCAAATGTAAGAATAGCACACTATGTGCTTGGAGTGTTACAAGTTTGACCTATGACAAAACAAAAACAAACATCACTTGTTACAAGTCATTCTCATAGTTCTCTGAAAATGACACTTGTCCCTCAGACAGGCGTGCAAACATTTCCCATGAATGAGTCTTCTTGCATGCATCACTCTCAACACCAAGCAGTTTATAAGCCCAGAAGAGTTTCCCCTAAATCATTTCAGAAAACCTCACCAGAGAAAACAAGGTGACCACATTAGCTGCAGTGGAAGTCCAGGGATCCCTTTACTGTTATTTCTTCTCTCAAGGTTATATGTGACTCACTGCTTTGACTGGCAAAACTTCCAACACTGGGCACAATGTCTGGTTAATCCCTAATCCTTTTGAACGCCTTTCTTCGTTTTCTCTGCTACTGCTTTATCTCAATATGTCTCTAAAAGGCTTTCATCAGATTTTTCATTCTCACTCTACTTTCCTCTATGACACTCCAGGCCCTAATTTTGTTTTAAGGTATTTTTGCCCCACATTGATACAGTAACTTCGGTATCTTCTTTCAACAGTTATTGAAATAAGGGCTTGTCCACTATGATTTCCATCTGGGTGCCCAGCCACTAAGAGATATAAAAAATATCCTGAAACAAGAACTCTGAGGTGGACCGCAGAAAAGCAGAGAGGAGAAACTGAGAAGGTCAAGAGCCATAACAAGGCAACATGGTTCTTCTGTCTGTGCAACAAAACATAATAAAGTGGTTCGGCCTGAGGTCCCTGAAAACCTTCTGCACAAAGGTCAACTTTCTCTTATTGACTTCAAACAGAACTAAACTGAACGTAATTATAAAATCACATCAAGCGCAAAGTTTATTCATGTCTGTTGCATGTCTAAGTACTTGTTTCATAGATGCCACACACCAAATCCAAACATATTTTACATTCAAATTTGCAACAGCAACTTTCACTTAAGGCTGTGAGGACCTTTCATTTGTGTCGATCTTCTTAGTGCCCTCTGTGGACGATGTGATGTGTTTTCCCTGGTTTTGTCCTGTTCGTGTGTTAGCAATGTTTTCTTCCTAAAAACTCTCATCCTGCTTTCTTTTTCTTTGACACATATCACTCACTGTGATTCCTACCCTTTAAAAATGTAAAGAAAGGCTGTTTTGGTAGCATGCTTTTAATGTCCATGCCTGACACCGACCCAATGGCAGCAACCACTACCAAATAGTCAATCTTGTTGAAAATGGTCTCCTGTACTTTTGTAGGTCATATAGAGGTATCAGTATTGATTACAGTCTTTATTTTTTACTCAGTAAAAACCAACTCACATGAGGTTTGAGGGAAGGGGTTTAATAAAGTATTGTGAGTAAGTATTACAATATTGTATTTTATTAGCCTAGTAATTTCAATACTATTGTAGGATAAAGCTTACTCCTACATCAGCAACAGCAGCTTTTGTTGCCAAAAATATTCTTCCACAAGCATCTTGAAGAGCACAGAAATGTGAAACAGAATAAGACATCTTTCACTCTAACTGCACTAAAAATGTTTCAAAGACACAGTCACAATAACGGGCCTGTAAAATCATTACCCCAGGTTTGTTCAAGGTGTACAGTTCAAGGAAGACAAAAAAAAATCTTCTTTCTCGTAAGCCTTTTAGAATATTAATATTACTATTTTGCTTTGAAGTCACAAACAAAATAAAAAAAACACCCTCATGAATTGCTTTGTGCAACTGTTTTTTTTTACTTAACTGCTAATTCAAGGTTCTGTGTGAGCCTGACAGGAGGATGTTTGGATCCTGTCATATCTGTTCACACTGCAGTTTACCTGCAAATATATTTTATTTGCATGCATGGGTTGGGTCAAAGCCTTTGTCGCAGAAGATGAAAAAAGGCTTTCATTGTCTTTCGTCTTTTTCTGTCTCAGGCCACCATCAGCACAACAGTTGTCAGTTCCCTTTTCCATTCATTGGTTTATGAGATCTGTTATGGAAATGAGTGGGACAAGGATACGATGCCTGTTCTCACACACAAACACACACACACAGCTCATAAGCACATGCACGCAAAATCTTGTCTAACACGCAACTATACAAACTATACAAATGTACACACAGAGGTTACCATGGATCTGAACAATAATAGACTACCATTGAAGGGGATCTGATATCTGTGTGTAGTATGCAAACATGATAGCACAAGCACTACAATGAACTAATCACCCCATATCTTTGCAGATCAGGAATCATTTTTTATATTTACCTTTGAAGTCCCTTTATTGTGAGCAGTTGTTCTGCTTGTTGGACAAAAAGCCTTTATTATCCCTGTAGGGGTAATTTGATTCCACAGTGTGTGTGTTGCTCAAGCCCCAGGACCATATGTACATAGAGTACATTATGCAAAATATACAGCACACACAGAACAGGCACAGCTTTGTGCACATTATGCATATACTGTATATAAATAAATATGCAAGCCCACATTTTTGTGTTTAGTGTGGAATTATTATTTTAGATCTGCTATGTCATAGAGGACGAGAGCTTAAATATAAAATGTTGGCAATTTTTTAATTAAAATACCATCTTATTGTTGACAGGGCAAAATCAGCTAAAAATTAATGGACAAATAGCAAGTCAGTAAGTCACTTTGTTTTTATACACTAGTGTGTTAGATGTGGAAGATAAATGCCATAGTAGTAACTTGTTTACTTCCCAACAGCCACGTTTTTCCTGCCCATACACTTTCAGCTCTGCTGCCAACACGTCAAAAAGACTTGTGTGTGTCTTTGAGTGGGTAGATGTCCATCTGCCGTTCTACCATTGTCGTGGTGTATCCTGACCTCAATGTTGAAAGACTTGTGTGTATTTTTCTGGCCTTTTGTTTTTGTGCATGTGTGTGTTTGTTCAGTCATTCTGTGGGGAGATGTGACCTCACCACTGAGAGTTTCCTCACATGCTTCACAGACTCATAGGTGGGTGAGTGAATGTATTTTCTCTGATTACGTTGAGTCCGTGTGCTTTGACGTCAGCTGGCTGTGACATTTTTTCATGCCTCTGCATGGGCTGGACAGTGAGCAGCTACAAAAAAAACTAAATGGAAGAGCAGATCTGTTTTAGGACCTTTTGACGTCAGAGGTCTGCCCCGTGTCTGTTGACATCATATGTTGAGATCACAGTGTGGGAGTGAACTTTTGCATTTACTACGTGAGTTGTCCTGTACCCATTGTGCTTCTTGACCTCGATGTGGGAGTTAGAGCAATATTATATGTTTCTACCATACAGTCACTCTTCGAACAAGTTTCAAACCCAAAATGTCCCTGCTAAATGATACTGGATTTACCATCTGATAAACATATATCACTGTCTTCAGAAGTGTACTATATGATGTAGTATGTGTGCATGTGTGTGTGTTTTCATGGAGAAATGGAAAAGCTTCTTTTGACTGACCTGTATATGCAGAGTGCATGCTTTTGTTGGGTTGGAACTGATACTTGAGAAATTGGCTTAACTGGAAGGAGTTGAGTCAAGGAGGTAGTTTTTCTAAAATGTGTTTTTAGGTCTATCCCTTAATTGAGGAATCTGTTCCCAACAACAAGGCCATCAAGTGTGAAAATCCATTCTTGACCTGGGTTTAAAAATCGTACCACAAGTTGGGCCTATCGTCCTTAGAAAAATGCATTGCATCAGGTACAGTTCAAGCCATTAGGCAGAAAAAAGCTGGGAATTGGCATGATGATCCTTTGCATTGCAGAGTGGGTTTAGGAATGTGAAACTTTAACTCACTTAAGGAAAAAAACTACTGGTTCACCTCCTAGACCAGGAGGTGCATTCATACCAACAAGTTATATTTTGGCTCCTATCGATAGACAGCACTTGATCCAAACTCCTGGTGAGGAGTTGGCCTATTACCCTTATGAATTGTGCCTAGGGTAAGAGATGTCAGGCAGATTTGAGGATACTTAGGAGGCACTGGTTAAGAGTTGCAATCTGGGAGTTCTCCCCAGAAGAGGGTCTTGCCTCTGCTTCACTGCACGCTATGGAGACAAAGGCTCTAACTACTGGAAGTAAAGGCTGTTAAGGCTGTATGTACCTGTTGTTCCCACACCCTAAGAACTTGCTGTGGAATACAGCTGGTGCAAGAAGTAGTCAGGATAAAGAAAAATACTCTTGTGCTTGGTTAGTCCAGAACTGTCTGCTATGGCAGCTGACAGTTCTGAGATGGCCGGGGGAGCTGTTAGTTCAGTGACTGCAGGAATGGGAGGTTTTTGGGAGGTTATACGAAGGAACACTTTCTGCTGACCTCATCAATGTTTTAGCAGTCTGTTAACAGTCTGTAAACCCAGACGTGGAAATGAGGTCTTGGCTTTTTTTTTCCAAAGGGGAAGTAATCTGTTTTACTGGAGTGGGGATATTACAGAGCAGTGAACAGAACACTTCAAGCATGAACCCATTCAAAATGTTGTCTGATAAAAAGGCACAGTTCGAAGATCTCAGGCAATCCCCACCCTCCTTCGCAGGGATGCTTCAATGTGCTGAATACTCCAGAAAATGTTACAGTTTTTATCTGACACACATCTTGAGTGTTGCATCGATATCTGAGTGTGCAAGTTGAGTTGCTGACAGTTGTCGTACAAGAGGATTACATTAACAGTTCAATTCAATGATGCTGTGATGGTGCACATTTTTAATAAAAAGACAGCATCTTGCTCTCTGATTTTCAGATCTTGTGGTGTAGGTTCATAAGACAGTTCTTGACAGCACATGTACAGTGTTGTCCATCCTCACTGAGAAAACATTTCCAAGTTCCAACAGCGGATGTTCAAATAAGCATAACCAGTCTCACTAAATGATTTTGGCTGGTCCAAATAAACAGCTGCCATTCATTGTATTTACATGCTGTCAAACCAGGACTGTAAACATTTATACTGGAAAAGGTTTCTCTATTCGCACTGATTAAAGCTACTTTGACAGGTTGGGCGTGTTACAGACTGGTTGTCAGATACTTAAAACAACATTTTTTTTACTCTGAAGAATTGGCATTGTAGGAAATGGGAATAGTTAATTTGAACTTTTTCTTCATAACTTTATTATTTTAACCAAATATTTTAATAGTCTGACTCAGGAAAATGTGATCCCACCAAAGACAGACACTGTTTCGGTTTCTACTAGACTCAATCTTATTATATGGTCTTTCTTCCCTTTCCTCTCTCGACATTTGCTTAGCCTATTCCTGTACAATTTTCCACATGTATCCGTTATTTTTTAGGGAATATATATATATAGCTAAAATGCCCATATCTTCTTAAATGTATGAATTAATTCACATCATGTCATAGGTATGCTACTTTTGGACGTCTTTTGTTATTGCCCACACAATTCACTACTTTGCGTAATCGAAACGCAACTCGAGGATGCAAGAATTTATTTTTAGGACGGAGAGGAGAGACAGAGGGCTGAACACAGGATACCGAGGTGGGTGGGCACATGCTCTCTCTCTCTCTTTCTCTCTCTGCACGATATAAGTGCACTTCTGTGATGGAGAAGCCACCCCACCGCAGTTCACTTTTACGCAGAGGAGATGAGCGATCGGATACCCAAATCCAACCCGGCCATGAACTTAATATTGGTGAGTACGTAGAGTGTCTGCAGCTTTTCTTTTCAGTCTGATCAGCTGAAGCACATGGACTCTTCTGACTGAGTGGATGACGTTCATGTTTTCGGAGTAGTTATTTAGAGGCGTAAATAATGAATGAGCTACATGTGGGTATGCGGGTATAAATAAGCACACGCCTTGAACAAGATTTTGTTTTTTTTCTCGAAATGATAACAAAATATTATACCACGTTATTTGCAATAGTACTACATGTGTCCTGTACAGCGAACGTGACGATGCGCAACTTATTACAGGTGCCAAACATTAGACTGTGCATGGAGTCCCAAACGTAGTCAGATTTAGTTGTTCGACATCTCGGCAATACTTGGTTTAAGGGTTTGGTCTTGTTTATGTTTTGCTGCTCTAAGAATAGACAATATCTTTATCTTGTGTGGGTTACTATAGTTAATAATCAGAGCGTTTCCTTTACGCAGTAGGCTACTTCTTTTACTATGATCAAAATCATTTTGTACAAAATTGAAAAGCTCCTATAGTGAAATCCCTCCACTTCAGCCTCGATTACTTGTATCGTATATGTCCAGATGTGTCATTGTGTAAATGGACTTCTGTCTCTCTGGGAAAGTTTTTGACTGTTGTTAAATATAAGCAGTGAATGTAGGCCAAATACACCTAAATCCAGTTTGTAAAAGCTGACATAATTATGATGTACACCAGCTAAAACAACACTTTACCGTAAAAGGCAGTGCCATAGGATAGCCCTGTAACATAAGCTTGTACAGGTAATTATCAGTTTTGTTGACACTCTGAGGGATGCCAAGTGAAGGCTGTCATTTGTGTTGTTTACTTAGGGGATTATATCACGCTGCTAGCTGTGTGTGTAAGGTGTCCAGGTCCTGCATGTTGACTTATTGGAAATGCATTGAATGTACTTGAATGTACTGTATTTCTCTGAGGACTATATGATGATGGAATACATTTACGATGGAGAAAATTAATGTATTCTATTATTTTTTGCACATAAAGTTGAACAGTAAATGATTTTATTGGAGGTTGTTAACTTTAGGTGATGAATGGGGCTCGTGTTTTTTTTATTCACTACTGAATACTCCACACATGGACATACAAACAAGATCTTTGACTTTCATCTCTGATTTAGAGTTTACTTTGGGTCTTGTTGCTTACTTTTACTGAGATAAATGCAACTTCAAACTTAAATTAGAGACCTGGCATGCTGCCTGAAAATGTTGTATTTGCTGTAAGTTTGTCATTACACTAATTTGTTCTACACGGCTTTTAAATGTGTGCCTAAGAGGGACTGAGACTAGTTATTTCCCTTGGTGTGTTTTGCATGCTGTGCTGCGTTGGGGCCTGTTGCAGGTTTTTGCATATGCTCATTCAAAGATGTGTATCATTGCAGAATCATATCAAACACTGTAGCTATACAAAACACTACCTGTCATTGTGGACTGTGTGTGCTTCTTTCTTTGTGTGTGAGATAGAGTGATGCTATTTTGAGATGTGCACAGTCAGTCCATGAAATAGAAATGACTGTGTGCATGTGTACATGTTGGAAAAGTTTAATGTGATTTCACTGTTTTCCCTTTCCTGCAGAGCAGTCTGCATGCTGCAATTTTCCTAAAAAAAGCAAATATTTTGTCTCTACAATTTCTGACACAGCATTCTTGTGTTTATCCAATATTCATTTGTCAGTCAGTCATTTTGCCAGCCAAAAAAGCATTTACTTTGCCAAATAATGAGTCATGAATCAGTCTGGACTGTCAGCAGCAGCCACAAAGTCAATTTCACCCCTCTGAATCTACCATAACATTCAGCCTGTTTATCTGCCCGTCAACACACCAACCAAGACACTCAGTCTGTCTGTAAGTAATTCTATGTTAAAGGGACACTCTACAATTTTGTGTCCAAAACGTTGTTTAGGCTCGGAAGGTCAGAGATAAATACACCTCCTGCACCTGTGTGCTTTTCCTGTTTCCCAGCATACATTTGACACATGCGGCTGTGGTCTGTCTGCTGGAAACACACACTTTTTTTGGTTGGATCATTGCCCGGGATGATGTCAATGGAAATTGGACATCTTTCTGTTATCTCGGCTGTATTATTGGTTTTGGTAAGAAGACATGTGTTTCAAAATCTAAACTGATGAAATGGTTTTAAGTGGAAAAGTGAGATAATCGTGAACACAAAAATGCAAATGAGGAAGATTTTGATCTTATCTTTTCTATTAATCTGCATGCATGTTTGTCATCAGTCCACCAATCTATCCTATAATCCAGCAGGATTGCATTTTACCAGTACAACCCATCTCTGTTATTTTCTTTTATCTGTGCTCTCTTTATCTTTACTCCTCCTCTCCCCCACTCTCCTTTTTGACAGTTGGCTTAAGCTGCTCCAACTTCCCTAAACCTGCAGCAGGCTTTCAGGCATACAGTAGAAGCTCCAGAAAGGTCACTTGGCCAAAACGACTCCACATGGTTTATTTTTTTATTCAAGATGGAGAAAGGTTGAGGAAGTGAGTGTGACAGGGGGAGGGGGGGGATACAAAGAGAGGGTGTGTGAAGCTACAGGACAAATTCTGAACAAACAAGCACAAATGTTTATTCAGAAAGCAACGTTTACCTCTGGAAGTTGCTTCCACACACCTTACTTCCTCTTTTTCATCAACAGTATTGCTGATTGCAGAAGTCATGGCACGTTGGTGTGTGCCACAGTTGTGATGAACTCATTGATCTGATGAAAATGTGTGCGCGCCCAAGGATGAAGTGATTATCAGGCATAAAGAGCAGAGTTTAGGGAAAGAGACAAAGCTATTGTATTGGTGTCTCTGTTTTATCTAACAACTGTGTGAGTCATTAAACATAGCCTGACTCATCTGATGCAAATGTCTGGAGTGAAAGTTTATCTAACACTGAATGTGTCAGTGAATCAAAACAGTTTGGTCAGGCCCTTTTATACAAAAGTGCCCATTTTAAAATCTAGAAAGTATTTTAAATGTAGTCATGATTTTTGTTTGTTTTGTGCTTTGTATCCATATCTTGTTTGAGATAGGATTTTAAGTTATCAGGCTGTATGTGTGGCGGGAGATGTATTCACAACATTGAAAAAAATACCCTTTCAAAGTTACATTTCTAGAATTTAAAATACAATCAGGTAAAAGAACATAAGTATTATCTGGAAAATGAGCCCAATATCATAAGAGGAAAAGAAGCTGGATATCCTGCTTTATTAAAACATCATAATTGTTATGAGATTATACACGCATAGTAGCAGGGAAGTGCCAAGTAATTCCCAAAATAAGGAGCAAACTTCCAAAATGTCACAACAGAAATTTGTAAAGATGCGACTGGAACAGTAAAGTAGCAAAAAGGAAAGAGGATATTCTGCTGCATTTATTTGATGGTTTCATTGCTTTTTGCTTTCAAAATAAAATCATGATTTGACATTTAATGAACTTATTTATTTTAAAGGAAAACACTTCAAAAAGTAAAAGTTGAACTTCAACAGCCTTTGGTAGAATAACAAGTTAATTAAAGGACATATTTGTTTTAAAGGGTTCACTGGTCAGAGTTTCAGGACATAATATCAGATGAGTAAAACATCTCTAACTATTGTTTTACAAAAGTATTTATTTTTGATAATGCCCTTTGCCATCTTTCTAATGCCAGACTAACACACTGACCAGCAAACCCAGCAAACATCACATTTGAAAAGCTGGGACTGATGAATTATTAGCATGGCTTACAAAATGACTTTTTTAATCAAATGTCAAAAGATGCTGATCTTTTTTATTTAACAATTATTCAACTTTTTAAACTCTTTTTTCCCCCCCGCAAATGCAGCAAATTCACATTGAGAGCTTTTGTGGCTTTCGTTTAATGCATGATCGTAGTCCATGTATTTCCACCAAGATTTTAAAAGAAAAAGAGGATGGACCTCAGGACTGCAGCATGACAGCATGTCCCCCCTCTCCCTGTATGAGTGAAAAAACTGATTCCATAAACACACACACACACACACACACACACACACACACACACACACACACACACACACACACACACATGCAGAGCTGGAATCCCCCCTCAGACCACCTGCGTTCTACAGTTAACTGAAGCCATGTGCCTGCTGTATAAGCTGGTGACGTGTGGTTTGGTCCCTTTGTGCCATGGCTTCTCTCCTTATGCCATAAATTTAAATTTGACCTCAAGGCTCCAAAAACTGTGATTCTCCTCTTTCTGTGCATTTCAGTGCACTCCACGGTCAGAGTTACTCAAAGCATTCACCCTGTTTGTTGGATGGTAGTAGAGGCTAATTTGTCCTGGAAGCACTTTGATATTTCCACCAACAACTCAAAGGAAGCCAGGTTTACTGTTTTTTTCAAAGAAAAAAGGACTTTGTGATTTTGGTGAAGTTTTAGTGAAATTACAAATACTAATTTTCCAGTAAATCTTTTTTTTTTAATACCTTCAGCTTCATTTCATTATCAGTTAGAATCTATCTCCCTCTGCTATCTGTTATTTTTTTGAACATCATTAAGCTGTCTGACCTCACATTTTTTGATCAGTATTTAATTTCTCTTTAGTGCAGGGCTTCTGATGAGCAGCATCTTAGCTCCAGGTTATTTATTCAAACAACTTAGTTTTTTACCAATGTGTGTTAAAATCATTGAGCTAATTTCCGGCCATAATCTGTGGATGTTGCTTTCTCTAACAACTCATCTGGAGAACATGTGTGAACATCTTGAAATCTATTTCTGTCAGGTGTCTGAACTCTATAGTTAAGCTGCCAGAGCCCATCTGTCATGCAACGCTCGACGTGCACTTCATTCTGTTTCCCAAAAAGAAATCTGTCATGATTACACTTCACTTTGGATGTCATTTTGACACCAGGCAGGTCATAAATAAAACAAAAGAATCTTTAAAGGACATATAAACCCTGTCTCATCAAAGAACCATCAGTATTTTCATAAATGTTTTATTAAATGTGAGAGGTTTAACATTAACGCCAAGGGAAAGTATATAGTGTGTCTATCTTTGTGCTCTGTGTTTTGGGACAGACTGGAATACACGTGTGCCATTGTTTGTTTTCATTCAGAAGGATAACATCTGTTAAAAGTACATGATCTCTGTAAAAACTTTTATATAGACAAAACTAAAAACAAAACTGACTGTAAATGGGATTTATTGGCAAAGATTATGTAAGCAAACAGTATCAGATGAAACTGATTTGAATGTATGAAGTTTTCATGGGAACCATTTTTGGACGAAGAGATGCTCTGGGGCACTTTGTTTAAGGCAGGTAGAACATCATCTTTTTTACCTTCATCCATCCTGTCCTCAGAGCTGGCTGGGCTCCAAGTAGGATATGCCTCTTTCTGAGCATCGCTCTGATGATGCTAACAGTATAATTAAGCTGTCAGTGGCCCCTGGCTGCTGTGTAATTTGGGTTTCCAGTGGTTTGTCCATGATGTTGTCAGATGGCAGCTTCAGAGGGCACAAGGAGGGTGAAAAGTTCAATATCTCTTTGAGTAGCTGATAGACAAACTCACACTCTCACCACAGGACATCTTCCCACAAAATTAATTCATAAAAAGTAGGAAGTTCTTCTTTCCCTCGGTAGCAGAAAGCTACTGTGCTGGCTGGCCTGTAAAATTGTGGTTCCTCCTGAAGTGTGTCACAAAATGTTTTTTCTTTTTTTAACAAGATTTAAGAGTCATTTTTATCAGAGATCCACCCCAAGGCTCGGTGTAAAATGTAAGATGAAGTGATTTATTTTAGACTGTCATATTTCCATGAGAGATCACATGCTACATTATTATCTCCTTTTTGTATTTGAAAGTGCATTACATAAGCTGACTTGTAAAGGTTAAACAGCACATGAAAATGAAAGTTAAACAAGTTATACACAACGAATGAGGGGTCAGTCTGTTCTTACTCCCTATTTGGCAATAAGGAGGCTTAAAACATGGCCCAAAGCATCAAAATATGAAGCCATAGGGACCCCTCTACACCATTTCTGAATGCTGTCCTGTCGCTCAATGTTTTCAAAGTTGGGGAACCTTACTCCCAGGGGGTCGCCAGGGGGCGCCAAGGGGGTCGTGGTTACTTGACGGGAAGAGGAAAAAAAAATTGAACAAAAATAAAAATCCACTAATAACATTTTTTGTGACAATAACATTTTAATATGTTTACTTTTAGACGTTATTTATCGCTGCATATTGAAATGTTTGTGATTCTTTTCTATGCCAATCTTTAAGTAAATAATAAAAGCACACACCACTCTAGCCAATCAGAATCAAGTAGAAGCTGAGTGACACTGACATATCAGAAAGTTGCTCTACCTCTGAAAAGCTTCCTACATATCAACAAATGGTATGTTTAATTTTAATTTGCTATTGTTATAAGGAATTGAATACATTTTGCAAGAGGGGGTTCCTCGCCAGAGAGTAATGCTTTATGGAGTCCATGGCATGGCAAAGTTTGTGAACCCCTGCTATAGCTTATTGTTGTGATGTGGCGTCAAAGTCAGGAGATGTTTTGTACCAGAAAGTCTTTTTTTTTTGGGTGAATGATAGGTCAAACACACATAGGACTTTCATCCAGGAGACCAGGGTTTGATACACGTATTTGTCACCAACAGTCAGTAGTCATGTTAACTTGTTTGGGAAGTGGGGTCCTAAGATGTTCATGTAACTCTATTATTACATACTTTTGTTTGCTATGACACTACATACATACAATCTTTTTTCGAAACCAAATCAAGTAGGTTTGGTTACTTTAACATAACCAAACTGCAACCCCATGTACTCTCACTTTGTTGTGCCTTCCATACATAACTCTGGATAACTCAGCTGGTGTTTAGTCATGCTACTGTGCCATACATGAAGGCAATGAAAAATAATACAAACCAGGCCACTTCCACATGGGCTCCGGCTCATGTGTGCTCCTGACTGAAGATAAATCAGTCCTGCCAGTAAACTCATCCTGCCTCCAACCATAGATTAAAGTGGAAGCAACAAGTGTAACCATACCCTCATAAAAAAAAAACCCAGGTGACTGCCTGTCAGTGGCTTGGTACACTCCACCCTCCTGATGTTTCTAAATTGATTCGATGTGGTCGCAGGGCTTAATAGTGTGTATACACTTCTTAATTTGAAGAGCAAGACTATGATTATGGGTTTGATTCCCGCTGGGGCCACCCATGCTACAAACAAACACATGCAGCCAGATTTTTGCTCAGCAAGTCGCTTTGGATGAAAGCGTTCCACCAAACGCTGCTCTCAGAGGTCGATAGGTTTTGCCGGGAAAACCACTGAGCTCCCTCTTCTGTTTGAAGACAAGGTTTATATTTTGGTGCGTACAACCCATTAATCTATTTTTTACTGTCTCTTTCAATGACTTTCCCAGAAAAAAATCTGCACAGTGATTGTGCGGTTCATCATTTGAGGATAACTACAATATACAATTAAACATGCATTATACCTAAATAAATGTATACAGTGTAGTAGATTCTGAAAACCCAAAATACTAATGTAAGAATAGCAGATCAAAGTAGAGCGTAGCACAAGCGGTATAGTCAGTAACATATCTTTACTGATTGTATTCCATTATTTAAGAGGGACACATGCAATGAACATTGCTTCATATGTAAAATACAAAGTAGATGCAATGCAAACAGGTTTCTAGTCATGGCTAATTTGCAACCCCTGTCCCTGGCTAGGCTTTGGGATCACCCAAACCCAAAATATGTCTTCTCTACATATTCTACACACACAAGCACCCAAACCCAAAATATGTCTTCTCTACATATTCTAAACACACAAGCACACATAGACACACACCGATTATTGCCAAATAATAGTGAGCACACATGCACTTCTATGCAAACACTGAAAATAAAATGCTTTCTTAACCAATGCATTCTAATGGTATATTGTGTTTTGTGATAACAAGTTTGAAGGTAGATAGAGTAAGTGCAAAAATACACATTGACAGGAAGGAGATCAATGGTGTGTAGTGGTTCAACTGCAGAACGGTATGGGTGATTTTTTTTTGTACTCCAGTGGTAAATGGGGAAAGCCCAGTAACCTCTAACAGTTCTCTGTGTGAGCAGCAGCCAGGAGAGAAGACCGCAAAGTAACACTGAGGACGACATGACCAGCAACACACACACACACACACACACACACACACACACACACACACACACACACACACGAAGCAACACACACATTCCTGCATGCACATGCATGGATGCTTTGTCGTTGTTTATCACATGAATTCATTCATTTTTGAAGATTCTCATACAAACATGGTGAAAAGCAGAAAACCACATGCAAGCACACACACTTACATGCACTCAAACACACACATACAATGCAAGGACGGCCTATTGTTAGTTTGTCCTAGCAGTAAGGATGTATGCTAGCCAACGGGAAAGTCCGCAGAGCCAATGGCGGAGGGACTTCAGGGTGTAAGGGGCCAGATGTGTGACATCTGGTCTGCATGTGGTCTCAAGCAGCTGCATGGCTGCATGTCAAACATGCTCACCAACTGATATCTTACATTTTACATCAGGCCAGAGCTTTTCCAGTTACTGCTCAGGCGACGATACTCAGTGACTTCTTTTTGTCATGGGTGGCTTTACACTGTTGTAGATCAGCGTAGAATCACATCAGATTTCAGTTACAAATTTGCCTATGTTACAGAGCAGCCGACAAGGGTAAAAGACTGCTGGTAAGGTCAGGCATCACATGTCTGCACAATTACTGTCTGTAATTCTGTGTCTGACTTTATTTTAATTAAATGCATATTTGGCATCACACAAACATCTGAAATCATTTAAATGCTTGAAGAAAAGTTAGGATTCCAAAAAAGCAGTAAAATACATTTAATCCCTTAATCAAGAGTAATAGTCAGGCTTAAATCCTTCTCACAGAATTTAGACTGAATTGTGGCAAAAGAACAAAATAATATTGTTCGTCGTCAAACATGCAAAGATTAAAAATCTACTGTTTTTCAAAAGCCCTTGCGCATTAATCCACATCCATGAAGCTGCTCAGACTTCTCCTCTCCCTGAACTGCGCTCTATAAAGCAGAGGAAATCACTTTAGGACTGTTTGTCCACCAGGAGCTTCAACTTTACAGTTCTGACCTTTTAGTCAACTCTTTCTTACTGGAAGCTTTGAGTTGGCGAGTGCTCCGAAATATGAAAATATTTAAAACCTTTAGCCAGAGAGGAGACTGAGCACGAGATGATGTTTTATTACATACTTTTTGTCACAGCTGTGGACTCAGTTCTTAAAGCTCTGTTGCTTCTTTTCCTCACAGCTCTTTACAGCTTCTCTGTCCTGGGCCTTCCAGCAGCAGGATGTACCGCCAAAGTACCAGTACCGTGACCCTGTGACTTCTGACCTCCTGCTGTGCGACCAGTGTCCTCCCGGTACAGCTGTGAAACAACACTGCACTGCTGGCATGCCCACAGAGTGTCAGGCCTGCCCTGAGAGGCATTTTGCTGAAAACTGGCACTGGGGGGACACATGCCAATACTGCACCTCGGTACGTACAGTAGAAGGACAAAAGGTTCTTATCTTAATTCTAAAGTGCAGGTTTCTCCTATTATAAGTCCTAAGGTGTGTCATTTTATTTTTCCATAGCGTTACAAGTTTCCTTTGTATATACTTAAAATGAAGTGGTTACATTAAATTTGCCTTTAAATCATCGTCAAGCATTCTGCTACAGTATTCTTATTCTTTGCTTTTATAACTTCATGCCAACCATTTGTGGGGTTTTTTGTGCTATTTTCTTAGAAGAATTATATATTGTTGTACGATTTGGAGCAGCATCTGTTGTATTTTAAAACCACTATTTCCACTTTAGTTATTGTTACTAAAAATGGAAGTTTGATTGTATTCATTGTGATAGAGTGGTCTTCCCCCATGGTTTAGATGCTCTCCCCCTTGCAACCCTCAGTTATTGATATAATATATTATGACCTCTAGCCCATACTTTGCATTATATCCATGTCTGGCATGAGGAGTCTTTAAATACCTGTTAAAGTTTTACACATATTAAAATTGTAAAGGTATTTAATTTCAAAGACAGCTTATGAGTATGAAATTAGCACTTACCATAACTTAATTTGTTCCAAATATATGTAAGCTCTGTTCATATGTGTGGAAATACAACACAAACAGATTTTTTCAAACACATAATTGTTCACATGCAGCAGCACAGTCTCAACATGTGTGTGATGGTCTTTTGTTGTGTTTAGGTGTGTAAAGAGAGACAGCTTGTGAAGCAGCAGTGTAACGGCACCCACGACCAGCTTTGTGAGTGTGCTCCAGGTTTCCACCTAGTGGTGGAGTTCTGCATCACACACAGCACCTGTCCACCTGGCCACGGAGTGACAACTTTAGGTAAGACAGAGATTAACACCCAGATTATCCCTTTTTTTATTCTTAGGTAAATGTCCTGGCAGATTGGTATGTATGATATAAAAAAACAGTCAAATATTTTTGAGGGCTGCACGGTGGAACATGGGTTAGCACTGTCAAAAGTATGTGTCGAGGCATTGTTTAGTATTTTGTATAGAAATCGCTTTATTTAATATCTTTCATTTAATCCTCTTTTTTCATGCTTTACTCTGTCACACTTAACTCTGTCACTCTTATATATCAGATCAGATCAATTCTTTGCTTTTCTGGCTGCCAGGGAGGAATTCCCAGTGAAAGCAGAGACACACTTCAATTACAGACCAGGATTGCACAACAAGATGTCCCCTCTCTTTTTACTCCGTCTGCCTCCATTCTGTGAATCAGATCTGTTCCAGATGCAGACGCCTCCTTTCGCAGAACCAAAAATTGTTTTCCCGCCCCTGATTCCTTCTCAGAAACGGTCTCTCTTTTTCTCTCAGTCTCTCTGTCCCTTACAGACCAAAACAAACACACATACTATCTGGTGAGCAGAGAAATATGCACTTAGTTGAAGACAGATAATAGGAGCCCTGTTGTGAGAGGGCTTTTTTTTTTTCTGTGCATGAGAACATACAACACAATATAAAACATGTCCTGCTTGCAATTCCACACCTGACCTGCTCTGAGTTTTGGCAGTGATGTCTTAAATTTGAGAGTTTAAAGGCTCTCTACTTCTGCTTTTCAGAAAAGAGTCAGAAACATACCCAGTCTAATTACAGCTTTCGACGCTCGTCAGTTGAATTCATCGTTTATTGAAAAAAAATATATATAGCTGGATCAGCAGAAGTGATGTAGAATACTGGATCTGATTAACTGAGAGGTAAATTCTGTTTTATGAGACCACTATTTTAAAATTCTCTATTAAGAGGAGAAGAAAAGAGATTACTAAACTTAAATGTTTTTTTCTTTTTTATATCGGCTAAATATTTCTGAAGGTTAACTGTTCATATTTTGAAATATAAAGTCATCCTCATATTGTTATAAAAGGAACTCCATCCCTCTAAATACAGCCTTTCTCAGCTGGGCTAAAACAGCATCCAATAGCATTGTAGAGTTCCATTTAAGGAACATCATAATTACCTTGTGATAAATAGAAATCATATCTAATGCTGTCATAGCTCATCACACCATGAGGAAATATATTCTGGCATCGTTAGCAGACAAAAGTTCAAACATTGTTCATCTGTATGTAAGCTGTATCACTGATGACCCAGTCCTCTGACGCTTTCATGTATTCCCTTAGATCACACTTCCTCATACAGTAACACTGTGCTTGTGTACGTTCTTTACTTAGTAACACATTGTTAACTACACCACATTTTATTGTTCCTGATTCCTCTTGACCCCAAAGCCTGATTGTAAAAGAAAAAACTGTGCAATAAACGAGTCATGAAACAAACATTTGATTAGCTCCTCAGCAGTACAATATTTGTGTAAACCTGAATTAAAGTTGAATCAATCCTTAAATGCAGGAGTGTAAGCCAGAGCTGTTACAGTGACACAGCATGTTCATGATTTTGTTAACAGTCAAACTAGGGACATGAGGTGTGAGTTTGAAGTTTAGTTGGGAGATTGTCCTTGACACTACTACTGTATGCAGATGTTTGTTTAAAGAGATTTGTGAAAAGGCTTTATTGTTGTAAGATGTCCACAATACATGTAGGTTTCCATATTTCATTACTGCTGATGTTTCCACCCTTTTTGCTCTAAAATAATAAATAAATCTCTCTCAAGTTGTATCCAAGAATATGTCATTATTTACATGACATTTTCAGCATGCATTTGCTTCCTCTTCTGTAATCTTTAAAGAGGACACTTCATGAGTTGATAGTTTGTTTATTATCTATAACCTTTCCCCTGCATTCCTAAAGCAGGGCTTCCTCTTGACATTTGGTGGAGTCAGACATGTGAGTGGCACAGACATATTTCCTACCATAAAGATTTCTTTGTCAATGCATCATAGGGTAACAAGGTCATTGTTTTAAAATAACAGATCTTTTTCTTATATGTTGACCACAGAGGCCGATAAGGGCTGCAAAGAATTCCGTTCAGAAATGATTTAAATTAGTGAACAGCAAAAATATTTTTTAAAGAAATTTCACAATAGAGATGTGTTGAAAATGAAACGATGTGCTGCAAAAGCTGAACAAATGAACTAGCGGTAAACCTGCTGCAAATAAAGAAGGGATGCAAAGTCAAAAACACCAACCCAGAAAGACAAACACAGCAATGCAGCAGAAAAACGCTTCATATCCAGTCATCACAACAGAGCTTTGTGCTTGTCAGCTATTGTAGTCAATTCTTGCAACAATGAAAACACGCATTACATTTAGATTCCCTTTTTTTAAGCTCGTTCATGCCTGCAGATTCTTTAGATTCTGGCTGTTAAGTCCAAACAAATTATTAAAGGTTGAGCTGGTGCACATGAACTAAATATCAAATGCTTTTTTAGACTTTTAAAATTTGAGACAAATTAGGTTTGAAATGGCATGAATGTTTTTCATCTTTCTCAGGAGATATAGACAGGTAGATAGATATTGTTTCGTGTTTTTTGAAAAATCACAGTTTCTCTTCTTAGGTCAATATAAACTGTCGTTATAATGTAACCTTCAGAGTAGGGCCCAAACTTTTTTTTTTTACAAGGAGGTCTGAATAAAGTCTTCTTTTTACACCAAATGAAGCCTACTGTAGTTAACATTATCATATTGGATGTCTGACCTAGAATTTAACACAGATTCTCTCCTTGGTGAGTCAATATAGTGGGCAGATTAAACAGAGATGCTGAATTTCCACATTCCTGTGAACAGATATGATATTTCTACTGTAACCACAGAACAAACTGGCACCACACTTCTCATGACTTCATCTTAGATCTGAATCCAGCCATTGCTTGGATGAAACAACATTTTCCATGGAGTGTGGTTATAATTTGACCCCTGTAGCGCTGACACTGTTCAAGGATGAGACAACATTTTCCATAAATACCTCCACTGTGCATATACCAACGGACTTGAAAGCCTAATGAAGCTCTGCAGACATGAGGCAGCATTTCAGGGGATTCCCCTCAGCGAAACTGAAGGACTCATTATGTAATTTTTTGAGTTGTGGTTAAGACCTAAGACCACAGGATGTTAGAAAACTGATGCTTCAGGCTGCCAAACAACCCTTCTTTTCTCTTCAACTGCTTATTTGTCTGCTTCTAGCTGTGATTCTTTCTCTGTAAGTGAATGAAACATCTGAATTCATTCCAGCTGATTTAAGTGGGTTTTTTCTGAGACTGGTTTTGATTGTTTATCAACTTGGAAAGACCCAATGAAACATAGCATAGAAGAAGAAACCACAGACTTCATGAATGAAGCAACAAATATTTGTCTGAATTTTTTAAATCTCTGAAAATTAAAATCTCCTGCAGCTTCAATTATAGAAAAGAAATGTCTGACTGTTATTTTTTATCTAATCTTTATTTAACCAGGTGTACTCTGAAGTTTAAAATACCGAGAATTTGACTACACAAGACTACAAATGGGTGCTGAAACAAAGTGAAAACTAGACTAATAATTAATTAAGGCTAAGTCATTTAGCTTTAAGTATAGAATATGCTTACATTCAAATACTGGAACTACTGTTAAAGTATAGAAATACTGATTATATCACAAGATAACAAAAAAGCAAATCTTTACAATTCACAAGTTAAACAGGTTTTTCATTATTTTTGCTGCCAAAATATCTGACACTATCAACAGAAAACATTTTTCAGTTTTCAGTTTATTGTGTTTCAGTGCTTCTATATATATATGTACAGATCTTTCTTCATCTTCTTTCTTGTGGTAGTAAAGTGATAATTTGCAGATTTTCTGCACATTCAGGAAATTCTGAGGAAAAAAAAACAGTGAATGAAGTGAGTGAATGAAACTGTTGACAGTCAGACTGACACGTTTTCATGTCTGCAGTCTACATGCTTCGTCATCTGTGCTGCTGAGTGCACATCAGCGGTTTCATGTCTTTATGCTAAATGGAAGATGTTTTTTTCTAGTAAGAACACACTGTGCCGTGAAAGCAGGAAACTAATTAAAGGTTAAATCTGAAAAACAGTGCAGCTCGTACGCCCACACGCTTTCACTTCTTTGCTCAATCGATAAAAATAAAAATAGGGATGTGCTCACACCGCCAGTTCCACTACATGTTCATGTTCATGTCTTTATGCTGTCATGTGTGCAGGAGGTCACTTATCAGAAGTTGTTATGGTTTACTGTAATATTGTCATAGTAACTGCCAAATAATATAATACCAAGTTGAAATGCAGTGAAATGTCACTGATAATGAGTACAAATGTGATTAGTCAATCAATCAATCAATCTTTATTTGTACAGCGCCAATTCATAACAAATGTTATCTAAAGACACTTTACAAAAGAGCAGGTAAAAGACCTTACTCTTTGTTATATTATCTACAAGTGTGGGGGAAATAAATCAGCATTAATACCTTAATGCATTAATAGGCTTTATTACTACATTACATTTATAAAACTGAATATAAATCATAATACGTGAAACAGTTTCAGTAAAGCAAAGTTACTGTAGTTTTCTTACTTTTCAAACATGTATTATCATAAAGTATGAACATTATCGTATATTTTTGAAGTTTCTCCATACTTTGAATGTTATTGCATGTGGTACTATAACTCAAGGTCTAGGACGCTTTTCTAGTGTGTTCTAACACTACGTTTTATTTGACGATTAATTGAAAAAATTAGGTCAACATTTTTTTCCTGTGAGTCATTCTGAAGATTTAGCTGATGAATCACCTCGCTCTACGGGTAAAGTCGCAATGTAAAACTGTGATGAACTTCCTGTATGTTCATCTTCAACCTCAACCAACCTGTGTTGGACTTCCCATTCAGAATCACGATATAGAAACTAAGAGTGAGTCATTCTGATGATCACGTCTTCTGTCCCCATGATAAGATGTCATACAGTATGTCCATGTGGTTGCAGTTCTTAGAAACTCATCATCTTGATGTTTGATCCGCTTCAGAGTATGCTTCATGTCATGTGCGCACAATCAAAACGGAGATGTATAGGATTAAACTTTGAAGCTGTAAAAAGCACTCTTGCCATCTTCAACATTCTAAACTGTATAAATTCAGTGAAAATCATGTTTCTCACTTACTTCAATCCTTGTTGTCCTCTGTTTTTCTCCTAAAGGTACACCAGTGAGTGACACTGTGTGTGAACGTTGTCCCTCTGGCCATTTCTCTAGCGGTGGCTCCTCCACAGAGCCATGTCAACCCCACAGAAACTGCTCTGATTTGGGCTTGAAGACAGTGAGGTGGGGCACGTCGACTTTAGACAGCCTCTGTGCCTTATTGGACTGCTCTCAGCATCACACAATGTGCTACACAGGTGAGATGTTTACTCTGCAGTATGGTTTAAAACACTGTAACAGTAATTCTAAGGGGGACTAATACAGCATGGAGTCAGAGAGGAGATTGTTTTTACAGTGTAAACATATCATTCATACACACACATGTGATGCTTTTCTGGAACAAACCTCAATTGTCAACAAGTTAAAGTCAGTCAGAACTGAGTTATTTCAGCGATGTGGTCATTTTAATTCCTGAAAGCAGGGGATTTCCTTGGTCAGATCCGTTGTCCAGATTCCTTTCTTTTCCAAAATTCTTGCGTGTCTTAAAAAACAACACTAAAGAGTAAAGCCAGAGCAGAGGGTCGAATGGGATGTTTACAGCAACGACTGTCATAACGACCCATGATGGATCAATTACTCCTCCAACTGTCATATCCTCCAACTTCAATAACAGATGAAACTGAGTCAGGCACATGTAAGTCTTTGTTACTCACACTCTAACTATGGCAGATGTAGACTATTAATTCAAAAGGAGAAGCCTCAAATACGGATGAATCCCTAAAGTTTCAGAAACCACAGACACTGAAGAACACACACATGCAGATGTAAAGATCCCCACACACTCATGCACACTTACAACACTAAGAAGTAACCATACAAAGCTGTTGTTCCTTAGGGGAAGTTGACGCTCCCCTCAAACATTCATTCACAAATTGTCTTCCTGTGAACAACACAACCACAGAAACTCTACAGCAGATCCTGGAACAGTTTAACATTTCTTCACAAAAATGTGAAATTGAAAGCAGTTGGGGTTCCCAAAGTTGCGGCGTGATTTGGAGAAACCACCAGCATGTCCGTGTGAATTATAGGGGAATCCAAACTTAAAGTTCCACACATCACAGGCCATCAAGCCTCATTAACAGGAAATGAAATGATAATTATATTACTCCCCCCTTATGTCCTGCAAGTCAATCAGACAACATTTTCACGTAGACGGGAATACACAAATACTTCTTGTTTGGTGCAAGCTGCAATTTGATTTCCACAGCTTAATATCATCTACAGTTTAGCTATTCAGGCTCTTTCTTGTAACTGGTGTCGGGTTAAGATTGGCCGTAGCTAGAGCCAGAACAAAAAAATAAAATAAACCTTATCCTCACTTTTTTTCTGCTTATAAGCAAGACCCAGGAGACATTGGCTTGCAAAAATCAAAGGTGTGTTATGATGAAAAAGTGTAGGTGCTGGGTGAGGAGTAGCATGTTTCAGCAGAAAGTGTAGCCATTTCAGCTTTGGCAAGTCAGACTGATGTCAATGGTGGATTTGCGCAGTCAATGGGGAACAAAAAGAGAGGAAATCCTTATTTCTGCTGTGGTCATCAGCAGTCTTAACACACAAACATGCGTAAACAAATCTAGACAAATGACAGACTAATGTGGCTCTGACGAGATCGAACCATGAGGTCAGACTCTGGTCTCACATATGTAGCACAAATGAACACTCTTAAAGACCCAAAGTAAGAAGTGAGACTTTTTAAGATTTTTCTGCACACAAGTCAATGTGACCACTAGTGACTAATGATGGAAAATGACGGTTAATGTTCAACATTAATGTCAAAGATCTGAGTCAGTGCTGTCGGTTACACAGAGTCAGGCTGTAGCATGAAAAGTGTGATTGAGTGTGATTTGAGAAAGGTTACGTCTTATTGCTGAATAATTTAACTTTTTTTTAAATCTACATTTTTGCCTTGTGTCAAAACTCAACAAGAACTGCACGAGTCAATTTCAGCATTGTCCCCTGGAGAAACTGCAACAACATTATCATTTGTTTTTATGAATTTACAAATCAAAGTTGTGATAATGAAATAAATAACATAAAATGTTCTTCGTACATCTCACTGTCTTTGTCATACATTTCAGATGTGACGCTATGTGAGGAGGCAGTCTTCCAGTCCCTCTCCTCCCTGAGACTGTCGTCTGTGCCCCTGGAGAGACTGTTGGAAAGTCTCCCCGGGCGAAGGGTGGATCATAAGAATCTGGAGAAGCTGAAGAAGGCGTGTTCTCCCCAGCAGCAGGTTCTCCAGCTGCTTCGGCTGTGGAGGGAGCAGAACAAAGACCAGGATAAGCTGTTTGGCATCATACAAGGTACAAACAAAAATGTTACTTCTTTAGTTTTAGCATTTTTTCCCTTGTTGTCCAGTTTGTGTTTTAAAGCGTGCATCTTTTTTTCTCTAGGTGTGAACCACTGTGAGAGGAAAGTCTCCCGCTGCAACGGCCTGAAAAACCTGACCCTAGATGACCTCCTGAAGGTCACCGGCAGCTTGCCGGGAGTCAAAGTTCGCCAGGAGGATGTCCGTGCTGTTTTCTCTACCTGCTTGCCCAGACAGTACATCCTGCAGCTTCTTCACCTCTGGAAGACAGTGAACTATGACCTGGATCTAGCCAAAGGTCTGTCTCACAGTCTGAGGGTGATGCGCAGCCAGGGGGCGCCTCGCTATCTGCTGAGAGGCCTGAAGAAGATCAGCCGAATCATAGGAACCACGTTAGCGCACAAGATGTACGAGAAGATGTTTGTTAACATGCTGCAGGATGAGTTGTGTTTCAAAGCTCTTAAGCCTTTAAACGAATAGAGAACTGGAGGTACTAACTGGAATACACGGTCTAAAGCATAAAATAACACTAATGATGACATCGTCAGACATAACAACACAATATGAAGACACATACTAAGTGAGCAAGGGGATAAATGTATGCAAAAGAGTTACATAAAGGGTCACGTGATAATTTCAGGTCTTTAAGATATCATCAAATGATATCAAGCTATGCATTTAGTGCCAAGGTGTATATTTTTCTTAGAGAAACATAAGAGCAGGTTTTTTTCTATCAAACCCCCTTTTTGCAATGAGAGTGTTTTATTTGTATGAGGAAACAAGGGATGCTAATAACTTCACCTACAGTCCACAACACAGGTCGACAGTGATGAATCCAAAGTGCTTTAAAAAAATCACCCATCTGTATATTCCAGGCAAAACCCACACAAGAAAATATATTAATAAGGAATCCTGGGAACTTTTTGAAAAGATTCTGTGAAAATGAAATATT
Organism: Tautogolabrus adspersus; assembly: GCA_020745685.1. Lineage (NCBI taxonomy): Eukaryota > Metazoa > Chordata > Actinopteri > Labriformes > Labridae > Tautogolabrus > Tautogolabrus adspersus. Next base: position 16,761,724 of record CM036542.1, on the reverse strand, counting down.
TAAGATGTAAATATCACACCAACTCATGGTTTTTATTATTATTGCTTTCTCGTTGATTGAGAGGAAGGATCTGGTTTCATAATGAAATCTGTGCTTTTTCTAAAGTTGTCCTTTGTTTGTTGGTTTGTTTTGGACTGCTGGTAAGTAAAGCTCACCTGAATTTTTTTTTTCTAAAACTGCCAGCTTTATGAATGTACAAAGGAGTGCAATGTGTTTTCTATTTAAACTTTTTTTTTTCTTTCCGAGTATGTAAAGGCTTGTTTTTATTACTTTTTCAGAAATACTGGATTCCAAATGCTGCAAGTTCACAAAGTGATATTTGTTTTTATATTTTGTTTGATCACTTTTGTATTATGAAATGTAAGGTCTTTATTGTATATATTCCTGACTGGTCCTTTTTAAGCTTGCGTAACTTGTGAACACTATTGTCCAATGATCTGATTAAAATCAGTTTTTGAAAAAAAAAGTCCCTTATTACTGAGCAGCTTAAAAAAAGAGATTGACACTTGTACTAAAATATCGAATTTTGTACTACACTATAGCTACTTTTACGATTAAAGTCTGCTTTCGAATATAATTCCACTGCATGGGCTAGAAAATGCCACTAAAATGAGGGGTTTTATTTTGGGTCTTTTAAAATAACTCTAAGTAAGATGGAAAATATACAATCAGGTTGCAGTAAGAGTAATCAAATACATCAAACATGATACTAAAACACATAAATGGAATATTAGACTGCAAATGTTTAATTTAAAGTTCATTGGTTTGAAAAATGCTTGCACACTTTTACTTACGCAACGTTTAAATGCAGGGCTTTTACTTTTAGGTTAGTATTTTCAAAGTATGGTATTGCTTATTTTTCTAAACTAAAGGGCCAGGATGTGTGAACTTTAGAGCTTCACATTTAATATATGATCTCTTCATTTCTTAAACAAGGTTAGCCAATAGGAACCTGGACAAGAACCACCAACCAGGCGCAAACACTCCTACATGTGACATCCATCAAATCATGTCACATATATAATGCTGAAAACACAAGTTCCCACTAAATCTACAATATCAACTGCACTGCATTGAAGTTTTAAACAGCTGGTATGCTTGGTGAGTATGGATGGAAACCAAAACATCTGATTTCCCAGGATGCAGTATTGGGGTTTTTGATGAGCAAGAGAGAAGAGTCATTTAGATATTGACATATTGCAGTTATTTCAATACTTGATGACCCTTTGTACAACAGTATATAAAAGGTACATTGTTGGCTTTTGGTTGTCTTTGCATTTTGGGGAAATATGTCCTGGCAACTTTAAGCTTATTTTACCCCACAGACTCACATCTCTATAACATTGGTTTTCAAAATTTTAAGCATCAAGCATTTCTTTTCTTGCATTCTGATCAGTTGTGTGCATCAACTTGTGTCTGTCTTTTTTGCACAACTTTAAGATTATTATCTTTTTTTGTTGTTGTCATTTTTTGTCTTTTTCAAATCCCTTTAAGTGTTTCTCAGACATATGTTCACACAGTATAGGATGCATTCATTTCCATACTTTTATAACCACGTGGATTGGAGAGTATTGTTTCTGCACTGTCCCAGCCCTGAAGAATCTCCAAAGTAAAAAAAAAAATATGTTACCTTATTTATAGCTGACATATAGGCTAATTTATTATGACATTATTTTGGTTTTTCCATGCACTTGTAAGAATGGCGAACATTAGGAGAATTCTAACATAATCCAGAATATGATTCATTTCTGTGACACGTGGTCATGCAGTACGTGATCCTGGGTGCTTTTTTTGTTTGTGTAAAGAGGGGTTGGGACACTTTGACTGACACACTCGCCCCTGCCTGCATAAGCCCTGCATAAATTGAGTTACAGCATGCTGCGAAGTCTTTTTTTTTTTTTGTACATTTGGCAAAGCAAGGATTTATAGTGAACAGCCTACACATTTGACTGTTGAAAGACAGCAAGATGGGATTTTTCATCGGAAAATACTACATGAACAAGACAATAACTGAAAAGGCACCACTCTGTCCACAGGGTTTGCCAAAATCGACGTAAATCATCAACCTAAGAGCCAATTTAATGTAGCCTAAAGAATTTGATTGCTGTTAAACCATTTTCTAAATCCTCTTCAGAGGATATTTTACAATTTGGATCACCAATATTGTCATCTGGCTTTGAAACATCTTTTCCACATCACATATTTCAGGATGTGTAGGTGTCAGCCTGAGCCTGGGGTGTTTCAGTGGGAAATTGAATTGAGTTTGACTCAACTAATGAGCTGCATTTATCAGTATTTGTATTTATTTCAGGAACCTACATGAGTTCTGCAGAAGCTCAGATAACATGAAATGTGTCAGGACAAAATGATCCATAACTTTCAATCAAATTTCATTACTCACTGTATTTCTAGCACCAAATGTTTTAAACTCTCAATACTGTCAATGGCAATCATTATTTTGTTTGAATCATAATCCCATTAATTTTAATGTGGTATTAACCAAAATGTGTCAGTTGGCCCTAGTCCCTTAAATGAATTATAAACTTAAAGTATAACGGTTTTATTGTGTTTATTCATTCTCTGGAGAGGGAGAAGGAGATTAAACACATGTACTATTGTACTTGTTAGACACTTTGCAATATTTGAAGACAATGAATTTCCAGTAGCTTAACCTCAGTATTATAATACTGTACTTACCAGTCAGTGAATGACTGACTCAGTGACACATTTTTAAAGGAAAAAAGGTGACTTATGGGCACGTTGACACATATTTGCAGCTGTTTCAAAACCTTGAGAGGTTCCACGGAAATTTTAGAATCAGTTTCTAATTCAAGCGATTGCGCAAATACAGATATTTTCATTACACGTAATCATTTTAAGAAGTTCAAATCATGTTCAAATCAAAGGGCTAAATGAATTTGGGTCTACAATTAAAATAACATGTTTTTTCTAAGCGTTTCAGTTATAAAAAAAGTTACACAGAGGTACAAAATGTTATTCATCATTTATTTAGATTAATTTTAGATCATAAAGATAATAAACGAGTCAGTCTTTTTCAGCTAATATCCTAAAATTTAACCATTTATTAAAAATGTTGGTGATGTCATAGTTTATATCGCCCATAAAAAAAAAACACATTTTGAGGAATGTCAACAAATCATCACATTTTATTGTGATGATTTCTGTCTCATAATTTAAAAATCATATGTGGGGTATTTTTCTCTTCATTTACAGGAGGACAGCAGGGCAGGCAATATCCAGATTTCTTCTCAGAAACAAGAGAAAACCAGAACAAGAGATTGTACTTCATAGCAAAACTACTTTTTATCACCTTCAAATCTCCCGTGTCAAATTCAACGTAAAGCTATGTGATGTGGAAGTGGTTTGACCTTTAATGATCAGGTTTCTAATACTCATAGTTCACAAATCAGTTCAAACCCACCCACACATAGAATAGTTCCTTAGGAACAGCAGAGTATAAAATGAAGCTGATCACAAATCCTCTTCAACTGAAGCGACGACATGCACACCATCAGTATGGTAAGTTTTGTTTGAGACATCACTGTGAGTTTAAGATCACAAGAAAATATTATCTGATGCCAAGGCAGATATTCTTTTAAGTAAATCTTTTTTTAATTAAGTTGTAAATTGACAGATTTTGTCAACTGTTGTCGTATAGTTTAAGTTGAATCATTATGAGTGATGTATGAATATATTATATTATATTGAATATCTTAAACTTTAAGACTAATTGGGGACTTGTTTCAGATGTTGTAAGCTATATTTGTCTTACAACAGATGCCAGCACTGTTTATGTCATATTTCAAAATATATAAACATGTTAGAGTCACCATTGGCTGCTAGCTATAATTAAGACTTGGAATATTAAAGTCTTGGGTGGACACTGAGAGAGTCATTAAGGGAGAAACTTTAGGTCAGGTACAACAAAAGGCCATGCATTATCACACTGAAGAGAAAATTACATTTAGCTTGAATTTGAGCTGCTTAGAGGTTGTTAATAAAGCTGAAGGGTTCTGAATGAAAAGTAGTACTAATGAAAACTTTTACTTCTAGAATTTTTTTGCTAACATTGTATTATAAAATCAATGAAACTTTTCTTATTCACTTATCCAATACATGCTTTTAATCAACAGAATATGAAAAAGTTACAGTAACAGTTGTAAAAAAATACTTAATCATTTTCAGCTATGATCAATGTTAACTTATTTTCTGTGTTTAATTTGAATCCTTCTTTCAATTTGTTGTGATGCTAGTTGGCTTATCCTTTTGGATCTTGTTTTTGTACAGGTGGTAAAACCATGTGCTGTCACAATCAGTTGTCTATCCAATAACATTTATAGAAGTAAAGATACAGCAGTTGCATTAAACCATAAAGCTGCAGTTACAGAACATTTTGGTAACCTGTGCCCTCTCCACAGCTGACCTTACCGGTGCTGCTCCTCTTCTCTGCCGTGTCCTGCTCTGTCTCTGATCCCACCTATGAGCGCCACGACCCACTGACAGGGGAAACCCTCCTATGTGCCATGTGTCCGCCCGGCACGCACATGTCCGCGCACTGCACCACCACCACGCCAACCAAGTGTGTGCCGTGCAGAAAAGACCACTTCACTGAGATGTGGAACTACCTGCCCAGGTGTTTGTACTGCAGCACCTTCTGCCTAGACAACATGGAGGAGGAGAGGCAGTGCACGGAGGTCAGTGACCGGGTCTGCCGGTGCAAAGAAGGCTACTACTGGAGGTATGACTTCTGTGTCAGACACTCAGAGTGTGGGCCGGGACACGGAGTTCACACCAAAGGTAGGCCTACTGTATAAAATAAGGGGAAAGATAGTTTTGACCAAGGGTTTTTTTTTTGTCGACGAGTTAATATGATAAAAACGATTTGAATAATTACACTTTTTTTCCTTTAAAAATAATCTACTTTCAGATTTATTGTAGTTACATTTGTGTAGTTCACATAACTGCTGTGGATGTGAATCAAAATGACTACATTAAACCTATGTAAAAGATATACATTCTTGATTTCTGTAGATGTAATCATTTCACTAATGATCCATACGTTTTATCATTTTCTTCAGGTACTATAAACAAGAACACAATTTGTGAAAGATGTGAAGAGGGCACCTTCTCCAACTCATCCTCTGCGCTGGAGCCATGCATAAATCACAAGACTTGTGCCAGCGGACAGATTGTGTTCATGCCTGGAACGATGTACTATGACACTGTGTGTGTCTCCTGCACGGGTCTTGCAAGCGAAGGTTTGTACCTTCAATTTAGGTTTGCTGTGTTTTTGCCTTACCCACAACCAATTATTAAAAATTAAAGATTGAATTTGAGGGTGATTATTTCCTTTTTGATTGTTTGCGTTTTAAACTCATGCATTACATCTTTGTTTCCCAGGTGAGACACTCAGGACATTTTTCCTAGGCTTGCTCACCACGCACAAGATGCCTGTGACAAAAATGAGGAAATTTGTGTCCAGGTGAGGCCACACTCTGGGATTCTCTCCCTCCACTCTCTTTACCTGTGTAGGCTTTTCCACATGTAGGCTAATAAAAAATAATTTCCCACAGGTATGTTGATAAGTCAGCAGAGGAGAGGCGGACCAGGCAGAGATGTCCTCTAATAAATCACATCAGAACGTGGCTGGCAGGGGCGACACAGGAGCAGCTGATACAGCTGCCAGAGATGCTGAAGGCTTTACAGCTCCACACCCTGTCAGAAAAACTGGAGGAAAAACTGAATGAGCTGAAGCAGCAGAGTCCAAATTGTCTTTTACCTCTCTGATGCTCTTCATAAGACTGACAGAATCAGGGCATAAACAGAACAAATAGGCTACCTCTTTCTTTTATTTTTAGTTTGCCCATCTAAAAACAAGTATTTTGACATTTTAATAGTGATAGTTACTTAGACTATTAGAAGTGTGTTTGTAAAAATGTGCAAATTCTGTAAAGTTGTGAATTGTCAAACTGAAACTTTTCTTGTCAAACACAGCAACCAAATAAAGATGTTGCAAAAATGTTTTAATCTACTGTTGTAATTAACAAGACAAATTCTGAGGCAGCGTGCAGCATACATGGTTATAGAGCTGTAATTTACCCAAAACGCCCAAAAGGTGTCGCCCTCTAACCTTGTTTATGTAACTTGTTGAATTAGATGCCACACATGACTCAATTACTTTGGGGTTCTTGTAGCTGTAGCTTTATTGCTGACCACAACTTAAAGTGATTTTTCACAGTGCATAAGCTGCATGAACTCTACATGTTAGCTCTTATACAGAGCGGCTTCAGATGAAGAGAAATAAAATAAAACAAAACAAAAATACGGCAGTGGGCTACAGCTAACAGATTCAACAACAACAAACCCACCAATAGTCTGAAAACACACACAATGAATATGTACAAAGGACACTTACATTCAAACCTGTTCATAAAACTTCATGTGGAACTCCCTGCAGATTACACCATCAAACACATTGTTTTTGCCTTGACACCAAAATACAATATATGTAAAACAGATACTCTATCACCCTTTACATAATGCATCGTGTGCTGATTTAAGCAAGCTAACCTTACCTTGAAAAAATGTAAACACAGTACTCGGCGACTGGGGCCTAAAATCCCATTACATCAAATCTTGTAGTTTTTTTTCAGAAGTCAAAACCTTAAACTTTAAAAAGCCTGTTGCACTTTGCAAGCCAGTCCAACGACAGTGCACTTTGTCTCTATTTGACTGGGGGATTTGTGTTAGTAGAAAGATCTCTGTGCTTTGTTGCTCCTGCTTTGATTGTTTTTATTCCCAGCATTGAAAGAAAGAAGATTATTATCCACCAAATGTTAACATGACCTACAGCAGTGTGCTACCATAGTTCTTTGTTTATTTGTCAGGTTTAAAAAAAATAAAAAAATAAAAAATAGCAGACAAAATATAAAAAGTTGTAAAACAGGTTGGCTATTTTTTATTTACTTGTACTCAGAGTAATCAGATTACTTGAACTCAGAGTAATCATGGTGGCGTAGTGGCTAAGACTGCCGTCTCCCATCCACGAGGTTAAGTGTTCTGGGTTGAAACCAACCAATGTTGATCTGGGTTCCTCCCATTGGACATGATTTTAAACTATCTATATGTCTGAAATAAGATGGACAGACACCTAAAAAGAGTGTTCGAATCTTGATTGAGCCCATCCAGTGATGGTCTGGTCTTCTCCCATTGGACATGATTTTAAAGTACTCTAATGTCCTGAAATGAGTGACTGTGCCGATAGGCTGCACGAGTGGCTAGAACTGCTGTCTTTCATCCAACAGATTGAGTGACTGAATCATGCTTCAGGCCAACGAGTTATGAGCTGAAATGATCTGGGTTTCTCCCCTTGGTGTCATGGTAGGTGGAAAACAGGGAGGAGGACCCAATTGCAGGAACCAAAATACTTATTTTTAACGAAAAAAAGGCAAAACAAAACTTACTTTAAAAAAATGCAACTAAAAAAGGTAAAACACATAGAATCACAAGAAGATGACGACCAGACTGACAACTAACATTCAACGTCCAAGAAACAACAATGATCTGACACAGAGGGGAAGAAACACAGAGACTAAATAGACAGGGGTAATCAAACACAGGTGAGACCAACAAGACACAGGTGAGGACAATCAGGGCAATCAGGACTGAGGGAAACACAGAGAGGCAGGAATGAACACAAGACCAGAAACACTGAGGACAAGTAAATCATGAACCACTGAAGACACACAGAACTCACAAAACAATACACACTAGAACACAGAGAAACAAGAATAAGAATTTACAAAATAAAGCACTAAAGACCAAACTAGGAAACATTAACACACAAGGGAACAAAGCAACAATAGGGAAGAAATTAAAACATGAAACCTAAACTCTGAAATACAAAACTAAAGACCAAAACCATGACACTTGGAGATGATTTTGAAAGAGTTTTGTTAACTAAGACAGAGGGTATTTCATGTCTCACTTATTTATTAACATAATGGGAAAAAGCTGCACAACACCAATTGATACAAAACAATTGATAGCATGGTTTTAACTTCATTTGGGGAAAAATAACTCAATATGTCAAGAAATCTGTTATTATAAATACATATAAATCAGGAGGACTTCACTTCCTTGACTTTACTCCCCTTAACAGTTAAAGCCAGAAGTATCATTTGAAATCTGACACAGATACTATCCAGCAGGTCATTTAATGTTTTAATTAGAAGCAAATTTGTGTAAACTTCATTTTTTTGATGCACTCCCTAAAACACTTAATCTTTTCCGGCACTGTGATCAAGCTAGGGAAGAAGTTGAGCAGATTCATTATTGATCATATTGAGCCTGATTTTACTCTATGTCTAAAGAATGCATTGTTTGGTTTCCATAAAGGCAACATAAAAATTAAATAACAATATATTATGAATCATATTATTCTCTTAGCAAAGTTTCCTATACAAAAATCCAAATGTAATAACTCTAAACCCTTGATTTTTGTATTTGAACATTAAACCAAACAATAAAATCAAAACCCCCACAACAAAAAAAAACAGAGTTTTTGTTAGTTATGAAATGGACTGAAATGAAGACATGAGCAGCCAAAGCAATTAAGACCATCAGCGACAAGATTGACTATTTTTATAGCCATATTGTAATAGGCTCAGATGAAGTGATTGACAGCATGCTGCAGAAACAGCCTTATTTGCATTTTACAAGGCAACGATTCTTGATGGCAGACACATTTGACTGTTAAAAGAAAGCAGGATGAGTTTTTTTTTATGTTAAAAAACACTCAAAACACATGAACAGAATAAAATCAGATAAGAAATAAGAGGTCCACCTTGTCCACAGGGGTCACCATAATTATCACAAACCAAGATCCTCAAAGGAGCTTTAAGTTGTCATCATATGTGGCCTAGTCTGTAGTTATTGTTGGCATATATATATTCTATGTTGTACCCACATTATCCATTTATAGTGGTAGCTCAGTGTTGTAGACTATGGTTCCTAAAGTGGGGGGACCCCAGGGGCTTGTGAGCCCCCAAGAGGGGGGGTCGTGAGATTCATTCCAAAAAAAATATGAAATTGTTTATTTTGCCCATTATTGTAAAAAAAGATTAAAAAAAGTTGAACTTCAAATAAACCATATCATTTTGTGAAATAACAATAACATTACCGTTTAAAAATACTTAAATTGTCAGATGCACATTGAATTTCGTGTTCATCCCTTTACGTGGGATTGAGGCCGCATGTTATCTCCTCAAAGATCGCTAGAGGTCACTGATTCCCAGCTTCAAGAGAAGGCGCTAGGGCGGACAGCTCATTAATATTTGGCTGACACCACCGCCGACGCCCCCTCGTGCCACGCCACACCGCCCCTGCATCGCATCGGTTCCCCGGCTGTCGCATCACCGAGCGGGGAGGGGCTCCGGTGCTCACTATTGGCTGCTACTGTATTACCGACAGCTTTACGGTAGGGCAGCGGCCCGAGAGGATGCGCGCGAGCGGTGTTTCTTTCATCCCTTTGAAGCGCTGAAAATGATTGTGTTCAACATGATTTTAAGGGGGCTCTAGTGAGTTGGTTTCCTATTTCTTCAGCTTACAAGCTCTGAACGGCGCGTTGTTTGAACAGACAACATATGCGCTCGGATACATTGTCCGGACACCGCGAGAGCCGGAGAGGAGCATGTAACCGGGAGACACGCACCGGCGGCGGCACCACCTGACTCTACTCTCTCGCGCTCCTTGTTTCCTCTTTATTTGAGGCTTTTGGATGTGTTGACTGAACCCTGCTCCTTATTTTGGCTATTAAACTCAGCAAAATGAGCGAAGAAGTGTCAGAGGTTCCTAAAGAGCTGCTGGGTAAGAACAAACACGAATCGTTTGTAGCCATGTGTGCAAACAGGAACAATCACTGATACAGACTTTAATACAGTCACTGTGTGTGCAGCGTGCATAGCTCCTCAGTGAGTTTGCTAGAATCCTTACTGAACTGATACCATACATATCTAATTGATAGCATCTAATCCAGGGGAAGCTTTATTTCTAAATTATTATTTTTTTTTGCAATAATAGGTATCCCTTTCCAAATCATACAGTAGCATTACCAACACGCATTTTCTAATGGTGGAACAGTCAAAACAGAACAGACGTTATACAGTACTGTCTTGTGTCCAGACAGTGTTTGAACTGCAGTAAAGCCTGAAGCTGTGTATGCATGAAGCCATAATGTTGATGAACTAAATGTATACTGTTAATGTAGCCTAGACCTCAGCGACGAAAAGCTAAATAGTGTAGGTGTGAGTGGCCAGCCTCAGCCTGTCATCTATAGTTTACAGGAGTATTTCCTCCACAGTAACCTGTAAATCTCACTCTTTCTCTCTTTCTGGCAAATGTCTGCCGTTTTCCTTGTGATATATTTGTCCTGGTTGTGGACATACACCTTCAAATTCTGCAGGCTGTTTGGCTCAAGCCCAGGGTTTCTTTGTTTGGCAAAGTAGCTCAGTTTTTGTCATCTCAGTGCAATGTTGGATGAGCACAAGCTCTTGTAGACACACTCAAGCCTGCAATGTTCTTTTGGCTCAGTTTCTTCCTTTTTAAGAGACACAAAGACAACAGCAGAATGTAGATGAGGCTTAAAAGAAACTGCCAGGTCATGTAGTCACATGGTCTGGCATGCATTCATTCACTGAGTCATGGAATTTCTCAGCGAATCAGTCGCATATTTATATCCATCAAAGTATCTGTGGTTTAGTTCTTTATATCCCTGTGCCCTCTCACAACAACACTAGTTTCTAATTTCAGTTTGATGTGGGTTTCTTCCCCTAAATATTAAAGTAAACATGGCACACTTCGTAAACCTTGTGCCTTCTTTTTCAATTTCAGTGTTGTTAAAATCTTCTCATTTAATTCTGTGTTTAATATTCTGTATATTTAATTTCAGCTTGTTTCAGCGCCTCATTGGATCTTAACAATATTTATATTGAGCAGAGTATTCTAATGCTGCAGGTCTTTGGGTTTTTAACACCCTGTCATGGAGTTCACTAGGGCTCAACATAACCTGCATGATCTTTCCAATGATTTTTAGTTATATTGAGAAAAAAAACTCCAACATGTTGATAAGCTCAAGATCTTTCCCAGATTCTTTCTGGTCCAACTTCCACTCAGGATTAGTGTCAGTAAGTTCTCTTTCTTCATCCCTTTTCCTCGAGGATTTTCCTGAGTTGAGGCAGCTAATTTGCCCCACACTGCACTGCACACTTAACTTGAGGAATCCGTCTGTCATGTGGCTCCTGTCTTGTGTCGTTGCCTGAATGAGCTCTGATAACCAGCCATTGTTTGAAACATTCACTTTTGATTCAGCATTATACAAGACCAGTTTGCTATCAGCACATACAAGAAGTTTCAGCAAGATGCCTCTGAATGAAATGATAAGCAGAGGATTAGAAGAGGATGCAAACAGTAGAATATTAGCATGTGTGTAAGTTCTTAATCGATATTTGAATTAGATGTATCCTTATACGTTTTACAAGGAGAAGACAAAAGAGTTGAGCATTAACATTATATCATGTCTGGGAAACACTTTCCTGTTTGTGATAAGAAGCAGAAGAGTTTCCTATCAGAGTTCAACAGGCAGTTATAGCTGTATCTTTGAACAGTTATTGGTGTCATGCTGTGTAAAAAAAACTAAAACAGGAAACATTTAAGAGTTGGATGCACATTTCCTCAAGGATGTAAAATACTGCCTGTAAACACGCTTCTATTGTAAGAGAGTGATGTGCTGAAGAGACACCATTCAACAAGAGGGTTCAGATTAAGGAGTTAGGTACTGATCTTAGTGAAAGTGTGTGGCTTCGTATCTGTGATCCTGTATTTGCTGTTAATCTATCTTAGAATAAGAAGGGGAGTGTTTAACTTATTTGATTTCTTTGAAAACACATAAATGTTGATTTCAGTTGAGTAAAGAGGTTTATATTCACTTGTAAGTCAGTTTTAATGTGTTTAACAAAACACAAATGTGGACTGGCTGAGGTTCCATTCATGGAAGAGTGACTTCATAGGCTTGTGAATCATTTGTTTGAGCTTTATCATTTATCATTTACCTACCTTCCACACAAGTCCCTGGTGTCATGTTTGTGCAACCTATTAGCTTTATTTGACAAACAGGGCAGCTTTCTAGTAAAAGTCCAACCCCTGTCACAATTTTTAAAGAACGAGCCAGAAAATTGAATTAGCAGAAAAGTATATATGAGAGTCTGTTAGGAACTTTTTTCTGCCTGGAGCTAAGAACTGCTGAGGCTCATTAAAACAATACTAGGTTTCATTTTGTGTAAAAACTCACCTGAGACCCCTCTGTCACTTATTGGGTGTTGAAGGCTGCTACACTTTTAGAGATGATGCAGTGAAACAGCACATTTTCAGCAGAGTTCATTTAGCGAAGCTGGAAGAAGAACCACTTTGCACTTTCCATAATTATTTGTTTCACTTTGATCTGTTGATGGTTTAAGGACGCCTGTGGGTGAGAATACATGCAAGCACAGATGTGCACACACAGAATCCCTCTCTGTCTCAGACACTTGTGCACAGACTGTATCAGCCGCTGTGTGGTGGTGAATGAGGAGCATGGAGAGGCTGTTGACCCACTTGTGGTCTATAAGCCAATTCCCTGGCAGTGGAGGCTGCTTCTCTGTGTGAACAATTGATCGGAACAGCAAAATGCACCCAGCAGCATATTAACAAAAAGTCAGTCTTATCCTTATTTCATGTGTTGACTGATGTTAATGGGTTGAAATACCGAAAAATAGCAACCAAGACTGAGGTGCACCCATTGCAATTTCTGTTGGCCGATTCCGATTTCAGATTATTTCATGGTCTGACGTGCCGATTCAGTTTTTTGCCGATTCTCTTTTTCTTTCTTTAAATCGTTATCGATGACAGCAAAAGCAAAACATTTTTGTAACTTTTTAAAATGGAAAATTCAACAAAATTGTTAATCTGGCTAAATGTTTAATAATAATACAAAATCTTCAAAGCTGAAGAAGATTACATGACATCTAATTCTTGTAAATAATTTGTATATGTAAATAATGCTTCACTCTTCATCTGCACTCTCCTTGACTCCTGAAGGGATTATGAATTTCCAAAAAAAGAACTATAATTAGTAACTATTTCATTCGGACGTGGCTTCTGCTTTTGCGTTTCCTGCGACTCTGTGAATGGTATTTGCGGCTACAAAGAATTTTTGTCTCTTTTATATCCATTAATTATCAATACGCAGACATCTTTTTAATCACACGCTGAGACGTGTCCCACCATGAAAATATATACAACATTTTATGGGGAAAAAAGAATAATCTCTTGATATCCTCCAGTAGATCAATGCTCCTTTGCCTCTCGTTCACACTGCCAACATGTTAGCTTGCGTGTGTGTCGCTTTGTCTATTTTTTAGAGGACCACCTAGTCCTCGCTCACCGGTCACAGCCAAACAGGCGGGAAATCCCCTGATTCCGGTCACCAGCTGGTCAATCTGATTTAGAGGTTCTAAATCTGCTATTTTCTCCAACCAACTTTGAAAAACCTTTATCTCTTAATTTTCTCTTTTTGTTTATTTTCTTAATTTAACTAATGTCAAAAATCTATTTCCATTCCATGTGCAGGTGTTCTGTGTCTTTGTCTTTCCTTATTTCATCTCCTCTGCTCCTTTGTGCAGAGAGTGTGAGGGATGCGGTGGGGAGAAAGGTGAAGCTGTCGCTGAGGAAAAGAGTCAAACTGGAGATCAAAGGAGACAAGACGGAGAACAGAGTGTTGGTGAGTCGACTCTTGTTGCTTCCAAGCTACTTCTTCATTAAGGGGAGTATAATCTGTCAGTGCTTTTGCCCTACATTTCTCTGCTCTTGAAAAACAGTTTTCATTTAAAACCTTGGCGCTCTTCTCTCTCTTATCTTCAGCACTTTAAGACATTCATTATTTTAACCTTCACTGTGAATATAACTTCACTGCATTATCACAGTGGCTTCCCAGTCTCACTTTGATTTTCTGAATAACAGATTGGTAGAAGTGGTGTCAGTATCACCCTGAGCATTTCTTGTCTCATTTAGTCTGAGGGCTGTTTGAATGGACTCAGCTGAGCGAGCAGTGGCATTGTAGAAAATGTCCTATTAGGAACATTTCAAAACTGTTTCCAAAAAGCATCATTATCTCTGTCCTGCTGATCACTGTCACTTTAAGTGGAACCAGCTTCAGGATTCTTAGAGCTCAGAGTCTTTATTCATGAATTAGAAGGTTTTATAAAGCACTGCTGGTATGCTTCAAGTATCACGGTAACGTGAGTATCTCTGTAAGGTTTACAGGTTGTGTCAAGAAAGTGTTGCACAGGATCTGAATGATTTATCACAGTATGATGAATCAGACTTAATGTGGAAATAAATGCCAAGGACGAGGACATACCTAGTTACATATTGAAGCACTAAAACTCACAGGAAACATGGTATGACATGTTAGCTCCGAGCAGGTAATGTTTTATTTGTACATATAAATAAATAGCAGCAAACAACAGATTACTAAGACTTAAATGTGAAGATTAATGAGCAAGTTCTGGCATTTTCTGTGATTTCTAAGCAAATTTGTGTTGAATTTTCTTCCTCTCATGCCAAAGAAATCCAGTCACCTCTTACTGCGTGTCTGTAGTCTAGGTGGAAATAGCAGCTCAGATCATTTACTGCCAGCCCCTGAGCAGTAAGTCCATTGGATGCTGAATAATTAATACCTGGTAGATCATAAAAAATGCATATTGGCTCTTCTGGGCCCTAAAACAGATCAGAATAGGACAATAGTTAAGACGGTCTAGTTCTTTCATTAAATCCTTGTCGAACAGGGTACACCGAGTTTGATCGTCGAGTCAGACGCTTTCAGTTGAATCTGTGCAATGTTTAATATGTGTGTCTGAGTTTGAAAATGGCAGGAGCCTTTAAGTTATACAACTCTCAGTGGAATGAGAAGCTTTTAGTTATTCAGCTCTGTGAGGAAGATAGAAAAAAGAAGTTTGAAAAGCTTTACGAACAAACAGGCCTTAAGAGTAAAAAAATGTCTGCTTCAGGACATTCACAGAACTATCAGACTGGCCTGTGGGCGTTTTTAACGTTTATCTCCAGGCATTTGTAATCACTGTAGGAACTGAAATATTTCATGTAGGGACAAAAGGAGAGGTGAGAGGCAGAGAGGATGAGTTTCACCCTCATCTCTTTTGCTCTGAATGATCTGGGAGCACGCAAAGGTGGGAGGAAGCAGGAGAGAGCGTTTTCTATGCAAGGAAATTTCTCTTGTCAGATTGTGCTGACACATTAACACTTGATACCAATATTATAGTTTTAATCCAATTGAATGCGACAAAGAACTCATGTTAATTTTAAGGAAATATCCAATATTTTCAACCATTCAACCACCACTCTAAATAAACTTTTATTTTTCATAAATCTCTCACACTCTTGTCTTTAAATCCATGCTACGAATAAAGTAGCCTACTGGATTAGCTACATAGCTATCTGCATGTGGACTCGACCGGCTCGGGCCACACATATTCTTTCCGACTCGTGTCACATGACGTGAACCGGATCACTGAGTTGTAAGTCTTATCGTTGACAATTGTCCCGTCTTAGCCCCTGAGAGCTGATGAACTCAACTGTAACCGTTGTTTAATTAAAATGTATACATAATTCAACCATCGTGATTTATTTTGAGTTCTTGTGGAGAAAGATGATGGCGTCCACCGTGGAAGGCTTCATCGCTGTCCACTGTGGTTGGTGGTTCTCCCAGCACTGCTGATGTTATGTTTGCTGCTGTTAGCTAGAATAGCTAGAACACCCCCGACAAGTACACCAAGTTTCCCGTAAGTGACATGGTGATCTTGCTAGCACCCCAAAGATCCATGTCGTTTAGGGCTGGGAATCTTTGGGTGTCTCACGATTCGATTCGATTTCGATTCTTGGGGTCACGATTCGATTCAGAATCGATTTTCGATTCAAAACGATTCTGTATTCATTGATCCATGGATTCAAAGTCTATTTATGAATCAGTGCATACTTCAGGATCTACTCCAGTCATCTGTGAGACTGGCTGAATTTCTTGTTGCTCTAGTTGGCATTCTTCTGATTTAAAGAGCAGGGAGTGACTGATTAGACCCCCCCCAAAAAAAAAAAAATGGTTTACATGAATCGATTTTTTTTACCACCTCTAATGTCGTTCTGCATGATATGATTTTTTTGTCCATACCATCAATATTCCTGCAAAGTTTTTAATAGATTTAAACTTTCCTGGTGAGAAGTTTTGTTTGAAGTTGTCTATCCTTATCATGTGAATTACTGTAGCTATGCACTGCGTAACGTACAAACAAACCTCAGCACTCAACTGGAAGTAGTGAAGCCACACAAAGAAAAGTCTGTTATATAATTTTATTTTACACAAAATAACTGGAGACAAGCCCATTCTCATAAGTAGTTCAAAGTGAAAGGTTAACTGCTAGTTTCTTGGCCACTGTGACCAAACCAGACCAGATCCCGAACATCATTCATAAATTTCAGCTTGAACCAAGTCCGACCCGTTGGGTTCTGATGGGCCCTGACACGCTTGGGTCGAGTATCCACCCTCTAACATGGATGTAGTTCTGAGCAGCTTCCCAATACTGTAAATATCTTATATTTCAACCATATTCAGAACGGCTACAATTATTAGAATAAATTATGATCCAACTTAAAGTCTACAAAAGATTTGCCTAAAGGTACTTAAAGAAGAACTCTTAGAGATGTCTTGTTGTTGATCTGAAATATGATTAAAGGTTGCACAGAAATTAGCATCGTTTTTCGTTTCTTTGCTTCAATTGTATTTCATCACTCACTGTAAAATGAACCACATTAAAATAGCATATTCAGATATCCATCCATGTCGCTGATATCACAAATTTTTTTACCCAAGTGTCTTTAACTCGAAGTATGATTTTTTGTTGTAAGATGCATAGTGCAGCAGCTGTTTTGGCTTTGTAAACTCTGGAAAGATTAAAAAATCATATTTTCTAATCTAGTTCAGTCATTTGCTAAGTTTGGGCCTAACTCTTTTCACATGCTTATGACAACAATTTCTCCATGTAGGAGCTGGAAACAGAGAACAGAGGCCAGTAGTGCACACATTCATATAAAACAATGCAAAGGAGTGGGAGTCAGTACTGGGAAGTGAGGAATTCCAGTGGAGTGGTTCTGGTATTCCATCCAGACGCAGAGCATGAGAATGACTCGGTGAGTTTGTATCAACGCTTCGCTTGACCGCACTGAACAAATAAACCTCTGTTTGCTGTTCTGCACAGACGCAGGGTTTGAGAAACGGATTATGGAAGTAAAGGCTCAGAGTGAACACAAACATGTCAAGAACTTTTAGCCTGCAAACGTCGTAGTATCTCATGATGAGAGAATGACATTCACAGAATTGACAGTTTTATTTGCGATCAGATGTGAAGATATAAATGTTGAATTTAAAGTGAAATAGAGTCCCGAGAAAAGTCAAATGATCCCTCCTCTGATTTTACACAAAACTATCAAGTTTCTGAGAGTTGGTGAATATCTTTTGTGGGTTTGTAAGAGGGCCTTTTGAAATTTAAAAATAACCAAGATGACATTCTCTGCTTGGGCTTGAGTACTCAAATATTTAAAAGAAAAAACAAGAGGTACAAACTGTATGCTTGAGTTGGTTTTTCACTTTTCAAGAAGGGTCTAGAAGAGTTAGCTCTCACGTGTCAGTGTGGGATGTTTAGATCCAGCGTTTTGGGAAAAATCAGTCTGATGAAGTTTGAGAATTATAGTAAACCATGATGATTAAAGACAATCAGCTTCAGTCTATAATAACTTTATTTATTTTAACACTGATCAGAAAGACAATAAAATGCCCCCCCCCCCCTAATATAATGGTAGGGGAAACACTGGTAGCCAATGTTTAGTTGGTGTGTTATCAATTTAATAAACCTTACTGAGTTGTTTTTTTATTGGGTAGAAGGAGTCACCTGTTTGACAAACTCTGATGTGTTTTCATTGTCAAACATGAGAGAAAATGGTGGCGTTGTGGGAGACTTGCACCAAAAGAAGTCATGAAACAAACATCGGTTTAAAAAAAAAGATGCTGTAAAGCTCCGCCCCTTTTTTGACAAACCAGTTGGAGTGCCGGCGTGGAAGCAAAGCGATGTATTGCTGCAGACTGGGGCCATTTTCACCACATTGTTTAGCAATTTTTCAAAAATATCCTAAAAACCAACGATGTAAGTGTATGCTTTGTTTAGAAAATGTTAAGCATCTTTACTTTGCTGTCAACAAGCCACTTATTTTGACACTACTGATTACTGACTACTGATGCACCAAACACTTGTTCTTCAGCCTGCAGCGCCCTGGGTCTACAGTATAAAAGACCCTTGAAGTTTACCTTTTAGACCCATAGTTATATTGTGCTAAATAAAAACAATATTAATAATTGGTTTAACCAACTAGTGATTCTGGTGCTCACTAGCAAGGGTGACTGCATTTAATTATTGAGTCAACTAATAGTGCACTTTCCTAGGTAATATGATAATATACGATATCATATTAAAAATACTTTGATTATAGATAGAATATCTACAGTATCTTCCTTTGTAACAGTCCAGATTTGATCTTATTAGTTGACTTTTATTGAACATCTCCTGTCAGCTCCCTGTAGCCACACACATTAAAGAGCTAGTTTTACTGCAGACAGTACAGGGAATCTATCTACATTGTAGACGACACATGTGATGAAGGGGAAAATATGGTGATTTCCTTATCAGTTTGCTTTTCTGTCAAACACAAAGCTTTCTCCCGTTCCCCCCCCCACCAAGCTTCTCTCAGCCTGGGAGTGGAGCTCTACAGTGCCTGAGGCGTCTCTTAAGCACACTAAAGCCTGATAGATACAGTCATCCACCTCCTTTGAAGACAGAGGGATAAAGGAGATAGAGACAATAACATCAGTCCATCAAACACACCATGGGAAGGGTGAGAGAGGAGAAGAGGGTGGAAGAAAGAGTGAGAGGAAAAAGGGCAGTGACACGTACTTTACAGGACAGTGGGGATGAATGGAGGAAAAAAGAAGATTGGTACACAAAACCAGCTGGGCATTGTAAAACTCTTACATTTTAAAGGACAGATGTTACCAGTGAAATAGTTTGAAGCTTTACAGACAATACAGCCAACTTTTTGAATTTGAAAATGTTTAATCAAAATGTAGAGTTATTTGAAAGTTTATACTGAGGTAAATTAGTGATAATGTTTCTAATCCAAATAAAGACCCTAAACTGATAAAATAATCAGTATTTAAACTCATCGAGGTACACATTTTATGACCCAAAATGACTTTGGTGATCTGCTTACTTTTGTCAAGTACCATCAGCAACTAAGGTTCCCGTCTTCAGTGGATTAAGTTCTCAGCTAGCAGAGGGATATCAACAGAAAACTTTGTAATGAATTATTTTTCCAGATGATGAATCATGATGACATTGGTCACCCCCCCTTTTGCTGAACGTGTTCACTTTTGCAGTAATGCATCTCCAAATCTTCAACAGTGATCAACTCAGACTATGGCTCCCAAAGGAGGATTTCCTCTGATTTCGGTGACATTCTGAATTTTTAAATTTGAATGAAATGCCTCGAGGTACAGTATGTTGATATGAATTGTAAGAGTGTAAGAAAAGCTATTAGAGAAATTCATGAAATAATATCATATTAGGGATTCCCTTGAGTTTTCAATTCAAACATCCCGTCAAAAGTTGTATTTCTTGAATGCTTTGATTGATGAGAAACTACCTAAACTAATGACATTCCTAACAGCCCCAGTTGTATTTTGTGTCTAGTGCTAATGAGCGTACTTAAAGCATGTATTCATTCATGTCAGACCATGAAGTTTAACATGGGAAACCATGTACCTGCTGAACAGAACAGCCTGACTCATGTTATCTCCCTAAGGGATTATAGTGCTTCCTCTTGGCATGTATCAGTGTTACTCATTCACAGATCCTTGGCTCCCATTTAAGCTATAACACTAGAGGGTTGACATAGTGTTGAGTTTCATCTTGATCTCTTGGTGTGAATAAGGGAAAGTGTATGGTGTGTACTTGTCCCAGTCAGAGACTGTCACCGGCAGTTCACTGCTTTATCGCCTCTCATTGTTTGCTTTGTATTTGGGAGTGGCAGTAATACAGCACAGTGATGACACAGTGTGAAACAAATCTGCACCTCAACACAAATACACCTAGTGTAGCACAGATTTATGCCTTTATTTTAGAGTGCCACAACACTTTGTTTGTAGTTTTAATGAAGTTACACAATCATCAGAGTTTATTTAAAGTGTTTGTTTCCAGGGTCTTAGACAATTTATCTGAAAATTAACTCAATGTTTAATGAGTCTAGAAGTTCAGAACCAAACCACAATAAAAGCCAGTTAATTCAAGACTAATGTCTTTTTACTAGACTTAATGTGTAATGTTTCCAGAGGTGGCCCTAAATCTACGAACAGACCAAATAGTAGAACCTCAGATTCCTCTTTCCCACCATCCTCCTCCCCTTTTCTTTAACCTGGAGGTCTGTCATTAGGGGCAGTTGGAAATTAGAAGTGACCCAGTTCTGTACTCCCTGATGATGACCTTTAATGTCCTCTCCTGGGAACCAGCAGGAGTATCTTTGGTCTGTTGTACTAAAAACTTTTCCTTGAAGGCTGCATAGAAAGTTTCGGTCAAATTTTCAATTCCTGAAAGATTATGTAATCCTGTTTTTGCTGCAGGCTGCTGACATTTTTCAAAGTGTTGACTACTTTTTTTACAGTAAGAAAAAAGAACTAAAAACTGTATTCACATTAATAGTTACATATTGTTTGCAGTTTAAAGAAATAACACTTACAGTACAGCTAGAGTGGATTATTTTCTCGTACTGATTTGTTAGTTAATGGTTGAATGTATTCCTTTGTAAAGTGTTTGACAAAGAAAGATCACATTCTTCCATAAAATTATCTGTATTTGCATGCAGTGATTCCGTTACATCCAAGCAGCAACCTCCGGTGTTGAAAATAAAGCCAATGCAGAAGTGATTCAAACCTGCAGTTCCTCCAGTGTCCATTCAGGCTGGCTGCAGAGGTCCCGGAAGTCCCATACACATTTTTTTGCCAATAGTTGGCACCATGAGGATGAGGGGTCTGGCGTTCTCCCGCAGAACAATTTTAGCACCAAAAATGTCTTTCCCTGCATTCTGATATATTTTTTTATGCATAATTTGTGCAATTTTAGCACCACTTTGAAGAATTATTGTACTCTTTAATATCTTTTTTTAACAACCAAGGTCCTTGCTGATATCATCGCCTCCCTATGTTTCATAACGCTGTTTCTTTCTCGATTCTGTTTTCACAACAGGTGAACTTCGAGTAGAGAGGCTTGTTAACGTGTTACTTGGTAACTTTCAGCCATGAATCCCACTCCGCTGCGAAGCAGAAGGGGGTCTGAAATCAGGAGGCTGAAGACCCGCCTCTTTGCCTGGTGTTAGGTTGACTAAATGTTGGGTTGAGATTGCACTTCCAGCATAGCGACCGCAATTGGCGGGCTTCAAAAGCTGCCTTCAGCAATAATGGGTGACGTCATTCAGGCTTTATCCATGTTTATTTACAGTCTATGGTGACATCAGAGAAAGTACTGTAGAAAAAATTGTCCCTTGTATAATTGTTTGCTCTGTTGTTTTGAGGTCTACCAACAATAGAATACACTGAATTTTCATTTCTGTTAATGATTGTGGTAATTCTTCTTTCATAGAACTATTTAGAAGATTTGTGGTCAAAACAGCGTCTGACAAAAAAAAACACAGACCTTACTGACTTCCCTGCTTTGCTTTTTATTTTAGGTTGGGAACCTGAGTGAGTGGACATGAACATAGAAATACTGTTCTTTGTCCTTTAACCACAGTTCAAGCTAAGTTCAAACAGATATATTGTTGTCTGATATGATAATGATGTTTGGCACAAAATCATTGTCTATTAAATACTTAACTATGCTGTTAAGTATAGTTATGTGTTTGTCAACTGAACCAGATAAGGCATTAAGGCGTAGAATTTTAAAAGTGATCTATTACTCATCAGTGCATGCATTTTTACTTTTAAAGAAGCAATATGTAAGATATCTACTAAGTCAAATCATAAAATGACCTAACTAGATAATCAGACATTAAGGAGACATGCTATGTTGTAAAGTGCCGGCTTCTTTGACAATAATGCAACTGCCATTATGTCCTCCTTCAATTCAAATCTTTCAAAGTTCCTTTTCTGGTCTGTATTTGTTTTGACCAGAGAAGTAGGCGGTTTTTAGGCACCCCCACACGGCCGTTTTATACGCCCCTCGGTTTGCCAGGCAAAAGGCAAACCCAACAGGTGTTGCAGCAATGAAAGCGGGCAAGAGAACTGGTTCAGATATATCTGATTCTACCCGACCTAAAAAGCCTCTGCATTTTTCTAACAAGCTTCACGATCAGACATGGTGGTGGTAAAACTAGGATAAATGTTGGAGATGCTTTTGAAAAATGGAGAGAGATTAGGACGCAGAAAAGGTTTCACAAATGATGCAGAGCTGGTTGAATACTAAAGCTTCAGTGTCTGCGTCATGGCAACCCGCATGCACATCGATTCTAGGTAGGAGGGGGCGGGGGGGAGACAACTCTCTCCACTGTTTTGAATTTGGACTGCAGTACCACTTTTAAACACTACTGTACGCATCATAGTTAAATGTTTCTCCTTTAAGGGTTTAAAATCAGGTATGCTCTCAACCGTAATTTCAACAGAAATACTTAAATAACACGAGACCTTAAAACTAATGTACAAATTCTAGGAGAATATTGTTGAAGTGTTTTTGGATCTCTCAAACCCTACTCACTGGCAGCATGTGTAGGAAAACAACTCAGCAACTCAGAAAGGTCCCAGCTGTCTGCGGTGAGCATTTAATTCACCTTCCTGCTTGGAGCCGACCGTGTCAAATATAGTTCAGTCCAGCTGTGGAACATCAGCGGTGACTGGGTTCCTCCCTCACACAGATCTAAATATGGATATATTTTTTAAATGTTGTGTTTTGGGGCTAAAATAATCTCATTTGTTCCACTTCTTTGCTTCAGATCAAACAGAGCCGAGTGTTATCTCCTCATGTATTTAAATAGGATGAGAGAACCTGAAATACACTCCACAGTGATTCCTCTCAATGTGAGGCTGATTCACTGTGTCATACTGTGACCAACTCAACCACAGCTGTGTTTCAGAGCGAAGAAGCCGGTTAAGGTTAGTCAGGGAGTCTAATTTTAGCACGCTGTGAATCCACACTCTGCTATCAGACCGTTTTTTTGTTTGTTTTTGGCTCTTTTTATGAGTGGTTTTCTCTAAAGTGCTGAACTGACTCAGCTGAAAGAGCAGGTTAATTGGCAGGAATTTACTGTTGTGTGTGTCTGTTTTTCTCTGTGTTGTGCACTGGGCAAGCAGCACATTTCCCCTAACTGTCTGTCAGCACTTTATTGCATAGCACCAGACACAGCAACTGCACAAACTGACTGAAATTGGCGACAAAAGAAGCATTTGCAGGTTCACTTTTGAATGAACCCTCTCTCTGCCCTCCTGTGGACTGTCAATAACTGCAAAACACTCATAAAATAAATGAATATTTCAACACAAAGCCATGTATAAATGGTTGACATCAGCTAACATGGTCTCATCAAAGCTCAGCTATGGCCTACAAAGTTATCATTAGTATGGGAAAGAGATAACACTAGCTGTGTGGCTGTTCTCAGAATGATGTTGAACATGCACATTTTGTCCTTTTATCGTTTACCTGTCAACCGCTGAGTATCATTTGGTCTCACGCTGTTTTGTAACACTCTCCATTGGTGAATGGGGGTCTTCTTTTAATAACAAGGCTTAGCTTGTTTCCAGGAGGCTACAATGTGCGACAAAAGCCTCCCTGGAGAGATATTAAAAAGTCGCTTAGCCTGGCTCCTTGCAAGCTCCGCCCACAGTCATTCATCTTCATTATCTCATAGGTTAGGGTCATTGTCACTCAGACGGACTTAGTAATATAATTGACCCTGCCGGAGGTCGCTTGATAGGTTTGGTGTTTCATAATCTGGTAGTGTTTGCTCCTAACATGTCTGGTACCACAGGATCAAATTTGGAAAAGTAGATCTTAAGCTATATTCTAATGACTACAGTTAATGACTTTTGTTGTAGTTTTCTTCTAAATCTGAGTATTTTTTCAGCATATATATACTGAACTGGTTCCATAGTCTTATTTGGTCTGTCTGTGTAAAGGGGGGGTTAGGTCCTACAGTGCTGAGGCCTGGTTTATAAAGTGTTACTCTGCTCTCATTGGATGTATTTTAATGGGGTTTATAGGTCACAGCAGCAGTCGGCATTGATTGGAAGATAATGACATCTGTGTGCACCGTGTCATAGTAAACAGGCTAAAAAAAAAACAATCAGGTCTAATCAATAGTCATGTTTCCTGTCAAAACATTCAAGTGTTCAAAATGACGACCTGCGTAGAGCTCTTCTTTTCTGCTGACATTCTTATGGCCTGTATGTTGAGAATATTCTAATCTTGAGGATTATTCACGTCGTGAGTTTGAACCCAGATCGATACAGATCAGCTTGTTATGTTATCAGCCAGTGTGTCTCCGCCTTCAAGGACTCGGTCACAGACATTTGTTGGCACTCGTGCAGCTTTTTTTTCAGCAGAATAAATGTTGTGGCTCCTCTGGTAGTGCTGTCTTATGCTTTTGTCACATGGTTGCTTTTTATGGTGTCTTTGCAGTTGATGTAGCTTCCCAGTTTTATATCTGCCTCCTGGAAAACTGCTAACCTTACACCTTCTTCCTCCATTGTTCTTTGATAATTGATGTCATCATATTGTTTATATATAGTAGCCTATGTCCAGTCTTACATGTATCATTTTTAAATGCATTTCACAGAGCTGAGAGTGGATTCAAACCCCATTAAAAAGAAGGAATCGCCTACCCACCATTTCACCCGCCACTGTGTTCTGACTCTGTGTGTGTAGTCATGTCTGTCCATGTTTCTGTGTGTGGCTGTTCCCATCATGAGGGTCCATTTCGACAGATCAGCAATTTCATTTTCTATAACCAGGTCTGTGAAATAAACATTTTTTAAAAAGCAGAGATTATGTCTGCTTACTGTAGATGTACTTAATGATAAAACAATTATTTCAAGCATGATCCACCAAATATGTATTTTTATTTATATGTAAATGTATTTCACCATTCTTAGATTCTTGTTTCCTTATTCCTCAAAGGAAACTGAATCTATGTTTTTTCCTTAATTGACTCTTTGTTTTAATCCTTTTCACTTTGATTTGATAAATATTTGGATAAGAGGGCTGTTACTTAACTTAAGGGGAAATCTCATTCATGATTATCATTGTAATCAGTGTTCAGCTCTGCGTGTGTTTGTGTGTGCGTGAATAGCCCCGTCTGATGTTATCTACCCACTCCAGCGGGGAACCCAGGGTAGTGCCAACATCAGCCCAGAATGAAATCCCCCCTCCCTTCTCCCTCCTCCCTCCTCCCTCCTCCCTCCTCTCTTCTACCTTCTCTGCCTTTGTCCCGTTATTCCTTTCTTCTTCTTGTGCTTTCTCTCTGTCTAACCTGTGCGTGTGTCTCCTTGACAAAGTGTTTTACTCCGGTTTGAGGAGGTTTTCCACTTTTTCTTTGTTTTCTTTCTCCATCCTTGCTCTCTTTTCATTCCTCTCTGGTTTTCACTCTTTCATCTCTCTGTGGTCTACAGTGATATCCTGTTTACCCAGAAACCTTGGCTCACCATCACATAGCTACACACCCACATCCACACCCAAACACACACACATACACACACACACACACACACACACACACACACACACACACACACACAAACCCCCTCCCCATTGTGTCTGGCTGGCTGGCATGCTGATGAATGAACGAACCCTTGTGCTTATTCCTTATCTCTGTATCCTTAACACACACACACATTAGGTTCTGAAGGGACGCCCTGCAGGCTGATGCTGTTCTAAGAGGAACCCCCTCTCCCCATCACTCCCACCAGAGTCCAGTTCAAACCTAATTTTAGACTGCGCCTTGCCAACCTGGACTATAATCTTAATCTAAAGGCACAGTCATTGATTCGCCCTGCCTGTCCCTTTGAACGATAGGTCACCTTTGCTGTGTAACACATATTTTTGGAGGTTTGCTGGATGTTTCATGCTTGTAGGCAGCATGCAGAATGAATGCATGTAGGGACATTCTTAAATATCCTTTATTGATGGTACTTTGTTCAACAAAAAATATTTTTCAATTAGGAGACAAATTCCCAGACAACTATTGTCACTTTAGCGCTTGATAAGTGTTTCCATCTAATTAATGATCTTATTTTTGAAAACGTTGTAAATCATATTTCACACAATGATTTCTTATTGAGATAAACCCCAGTAGATTTAGAATAAAACAAAAAACAAAAGCCTGAAATGAATTATAATCAGACACCACATTTATTCAAGCTCTCTGCAGCTGTGGTCTGATGGCACTAGCCAATCAAATCATTTCAGGAAGCACCACACTCAGCCGCCTTTTGTTCCCCTCTGCGCTCCTCTCCTCAGCAGTAAAACACATCATGATGAGCAGGGCAGCAATAAAACAAAATTGATGTCTCCCTCTTAATGCTGTCCTTGGCTGCTGGTGCAGATTTGGGAGGATATGCATGGCTGCAGGGGGAGGCTTTTTGCTCCAAAATGGGATATCCATAATTTGGAAAGGAAAAAAAGCGGCATGATTCCTGACAAAGTGATAAGCAGATTGTCTGTTTGGCTTTTCAGAACAATGTTGCATTATTAGGCATGTGTGCTGCTGATGTAATGAGAAATTAATTGATGATGCTCTGAATCCTGCAAACAACACAATGAATATTGAGACTCTGTTGCTTGCAGTAAACGGAGGCTGCAGACAGATGATGTCTGTTGTTTTTGTGCTGTATACTGTAATACTGTTTTTGTATGAAGGATCCAGGTGTGTTTTGTCTTGTTATTAACTACAGAAGGAGGACCAGATTATAACTCAAATTAGCTGCGCCATCCCTGAACCATGCTGCACTATGAAATACAATACTCACTGTGTGATGTGGTTTTGGTGCAGTGTGTCTTCAGACATCACAGAACCAAACCTCAGCTGCCCTGTCAGCAGCTTGTCTTGGCAGCAGAGAACCAATGTATTGTAAAACAAATGATATCTCTGCTTTAGTTAACAGGGGTCTGGAGGATTTTTTTTTCTGGGAACAAATTGAGTTTGGGTTTGTCTTTAGCAGTTCCCACCATGGTGATCTCCCCTGTGTCTGCCTGACTAAGGTTTCTTTCCTAGTTTTCATGCTCCATCATCACAGATAAGTGTTTATCTTTGGCCTAAGAGACAATTTCCACTGCAGGCATATGGCAGGAGTAAGCCTCCTCTGCAGCTGAGGGGGATTATCACTCTGTGTATGGGGTTGTGTTATGCTGGTTTGATTGCTGTATAAAAAGTACAGTTTTTGAATTATTAGAGGTAAGTTAAAACTGGCATGCTGTTGAAATAAACCATGGCAGCAGCTGTGATTTCTTTAAAGACAAACGTGCGCACATTACTACTTTTTAAGTTTCTGCATGTATCCTTTATTTAGAACTTTCTGACTAAATGAAGGTTAATGAGGCCAAAGGGCTGATTCCATTTGCTGGATGGTTCATGAGATATGTACTTGTGGCTGATTAACCCCCAATAAGCCAAAAGGGGAAAATGAGCCCTTTATGCTTTAAAAACGTCCTTAAACTACACAAAGGTGAGATTTTGGCTTTATTGGATGTGTTTAAAGATTTCAAGGAATAACATTTTTGAAATGAACGTCAGGTCTACCAACCTATCTCCTTTCAAGAGCAGGGATTCATGCAGTGATTGTGAAAGGGCTAACGCAATTCTAACACTTGCGGACAGACTATAAGAAATAAGGAAGGAGTACATTTTGATAGACATAACACCCAAGGCACCATAACTAGACCGTATAGAGCTTACCACTTCCTTGCACATATCATGCACTTTTTTGCTCTGTATGTTATTTCTGCTGCCTGTTGAACAGCAGCCTGGAGAGTATTGCTCATCTCTTACACGGTGTTACACCATCCATGATTATTCATAGATTAAAGCAGAGCTGTGTGTGTGTTTGTGTGTATTCCGATCCATTGTCTCTAAGTATACATACAGTATTACTTCCTCACCCACACACAAAAGCATAAGCAACCTGCATATTCAAATATTCTGTATATTCAAGTTAACAATAGTAGAAAAACAGTACAGTAGTAACAGTGGTGGGATGACTCTCTTATGTACAGTTTACTTTTCTTCATGGTGCAGTCCATCTGGCTGGCACCCAATTTGAGATAAGATGACGGAGAGAGCAAGATTGCAGCTGAAGTAAAAAAAACAACCTTCTTCCATATAATGGATTTTTCTGTGCAGGAAAGGCTCAATTATCCCACTCACACATTTCACATTTTAAAGGCTGACATATAGAACGTATACTGGTGTTCAATGATCTAAAAAAAGCCTCTTTTCCCACTTTGAATATTCTGTAAATAAAGAGTGTGAGCATATTTTAGTTAGTAACAGATGGGTGAGGAGGACATTTCAAAATAAGGAAAAAGCGGGAGGGAAAAGCTTATATATATTCAGAATTGATTGGTTTCAGAGTATTAAAAGGTACAGTTAGATGGGGTCATCCCAGCAGCATTTGTTTTAATGGAGATGAAAAGGCTTTTAAACACTTCCCTTCATTAAATATCTTCCTCTCTGATTGGATTTAAATCTTGGCTCCTTATCAGCAGAACAGCACTTAAAATCTATTAGGTCATTTCACTTGCTTTGCCCTTCCATCTCCTCTAATACACTCTCTGCCTCCCTGGTGTCCACTCTGCTCGTCTCATCGTCTGATCTCTCTCTCTCTCTCTCTCTCTCTCTCTCTCTCTCTCTCTCTTTTTCTGTTTCCCTCTCTCTATTTTTCCTGCATTGCCTTAAAGATACGCTGCAGTTACTGTGCTGCGTTGACAGTTTGCTGCGAGAACATCGTGAGTCATTAATGTAACACGCAGACATACATGCACATGCAGGATGTGCTTCCATTAGTTATGCAATAAAGAGTCTGTGTCAGCAGTAGTGTGGGGAAGAATTTAATCATGGCTGTGATCTTTTCATTTTACTGTGCTATTTATATTAGTGATGCAACATATGACTCTATACTAGACATTAATTCGTGTCCAAAATGGTAGAAATAGTCGCCAACATTTTTCTTGACCCAAGATTTTCTTTTAAATTAGGATCTATCCATAGAACCAACACAACAAGATGCTCAATGATATAAATTAGACAAATCAGCCAACCATTACATGTTAAAAGCTACGACCAGGAACATTTTGCCCATTTCTTTTTTACATTCTGTCTTTTGATTCATCAGTAAAACGGTTTATTCACTGTCAACAATGGACACCACTCTCGTACAATATGTTCTTTGATTTTGAAGTTTCTATTAGCTACAGGGTACAGACAGTTAGCTTAACCGTTCATTTATAAGGCGCAGAGAAAAGGGGGAAATGCTCACAGGTAGAGCACATAGACTTTATAAAAACGTAGTCTCAGTGTCCTCACCCATTGGTGTCAGGAGGCATTATAAAGCCCAACAATGAAGGTCGCCATCAAGAGATTGAGTTAAGGTGGGCTGAATGAAACACAGACCCATCTAGCCTGTATTGCTTGTCATCTAGCATATTCCAAATATTGTAAACAACACAAAGCCATCACTTTAATGTCATGATTCAGCTAAAGTGAAGCCAGTAGCCTCCTGGCAAACCACTATAATGTGCCTGCCTGTCAGCCACGCCCATTATTATGCCGATTATGAATACCCCTCCCCAGTTTAACAGTTTAACAGTTTAAGCAAATAAAGAAATGAGCTAGAGAGACTGTAACCGTTTCTTGGACCAGGTTGTAAAAGTATTTATTTCTCATTTACGCGTTTTAACATGGGACATAATGGGGGTGCTTGGTTTTGTACAGGCAAGAAACTGCAATTTTTTGCACTTCTATATTGCTAAGCTAAGCTTCCTGTTTGATATGTAAGATGCTAGTTTTGTTCTCAATTGAAATCTGCAAGAAAGCAAATAAATGTATTTCAAGTACTGTCAAGCTACTTCAAACACAAGAAGTTGTTGGAGCATTTGCAGCTAGCACATTGATGTTGTTTTGGCCACCAAGATGGTTAAGGGGGGAGAAGTGAAATAGTCAGATAAATCTTTATAATGGAGTGTGAAAGCCCCCCAAGACAGGATTGGGTTCCTGTGGCTGTGTGCTGCCACAGCTGAATGAGAGCAGATGAACCAGCGCTCTGTGCTGTTTCAGTTCCAGCACAGATTCAGCTTCTTTGTCAGCATGTGTGTGTGTGTGTGCGCGCGCGTGTGTTTTAGAGGCTGAAAACTCATTGACATTCTCAGTCCAGTCTTTGGCACTGCAGTGTGTCTCTTTAATGTGTGAGAGGCTGTCTATCAGTTTGTGTGTGTGTTATTATGTATTCACAAATGTGTGTTTGGCAGCATTGGCTAGCTGTTACCATAGAAACTTGTCGGCCTAATGTGTGAGTGTGATGGTGAACATGTGGGGTTGGGTCAAATGAAAGTGGGGAAGATGGAGTTGACAGTTTGACAGATGAAAAGATAATTCAGTGAATGGACACACAAACATACACTGAACAGATTTGTGAGTCTATTGCTGACGCTTTAATGGGGTTTGAGATCCTGTCAACTTTTTCTCTTGGTGTGTTGGGAGCAGAGCTGGGCACACGTCAGTTAATCAGTTAAATGTTCTAATTGCATTTAATATTTTCTATTCATTTTTAATGTGGAAGTAAATTTGAAAAATGATTATCGGAACATTTAACTTCTGGTAAATTTGGTTTCCATTAACGTTAGTTTCGTTACATTCGCTTTCATCAACTCAAGTCAGCTGACATCATTTGCTCCTGACTCTCTAAAGAGACTGATGACCCTGTTGTTATCCCTTTTCATAACTGATACATACGTATCATGTGGAATGCCACCCAGGGAGGGGAGAGAAAGACTGTCCTGATTGGCCAAATGAGGTGTCAATCAAAAGGTCAGAGTGCATGAATTAGTACTAGGACAATCGAAGACAATCAAAAGTTTCTTGGTGGTCTGACAGAAGTGTAGATTGTGGCTACTATGGTGGTTGGATCTGAAAATGTTGACATGGTCAGAATCACAAGCATTGTAGCTTTCTAGCAGTGTAAGGCATGAGTGATAGGCCTGTACAAAGAACAGCAGTTGTTTAACAGTTATAATGAGAAAACACATACACAGCCCGGGGAAGGTAATATTTTAATTTTTAAAATCTACGATTTGTAAATGTTCAATACAGACACGTGTGTAATTTAGAGTTTTCTAAGTCATCATGGCTTCTTAAGAACTCCAATTTATTGACGTTGCGAAAAGCTGATGTTTCTGTTGTTTTTTGATAATACCAGTTAACGTTAACATAAATTTTATCTTCAGTTAAATATTAACGGAGTGAACTGATTAACTGATAGCAAAGTTAACGTCTTTGTTAACACATTAACAGAGTTGAAATGTTGATTAACTGTGCCATCTGTTGTTGTGAGTATATGTTTTGTGTGTGAAGCAGAAATTATGAAAAGTGTTGGTTGTACATTTAGTAAAAAATAATTATTAAACAGGTGTTTTTTCAATTAAAAATATAGAACATTTTATGAAAATATTTTACCACCATGCGTTTTAGATATTTGTTGTATACGTTTGTGTGTGTGTGTATGCACGTGTGTCGCATTTGTGGCAAGCCAACATGACAAATGGTGCTCCAGAGCCTGTGGCAGTGATCTTGTATGCGATCCTCCCTGTGTGTGTGTGTGTGTGTGTGTGTGTGTGTGTGTGTGTGTGTGTGTGTGTGTGTGTGTGTGTGTGTGTGTGTGTGTGTGTGTGTGTGTGTGTGTGTGTGTGTGTGTGTGTGTGTGTGTGTGTGTGTGTGTGTGTGTGTGTGTGTGTGTGTGTGTGTGTGTGTGTGTGTGTGTGTGTGTGTGTGTGTGTGTGTGTGTGTGTGTGTGTGTGTGTGTGTGTGTGTGTGTGTGTGTGTGTGTGTGTGTGTGTGTGTGTGTGTGTGTGTGTGTGTGTGTGTGTGTGTGTGTGTGTGTGTGTGTGTGTGTGTGTGTGTGTGTGTGTGTGTGTGTGTGTGTGTGTGTGTGTGTGTGTGTGTGTGTGTGTGTGTGTGTGTGTGTGTGTGTGTGTGTGTGTGTGTGTAATACAGAGAGAGGATAATAGCAGATGCTCTCTCTGGTCTTGTAGACATGCTCCAATGCTGCTGCCATCTGGTTGGCTGAATGGAGCTGAAGGCGGGATGCTGGTCGCTGTGAAATCATTGGCTGATAGGAAGGCTTGGGGCTTTAAGTTCACTTAAGACAGAGAGAGAGGGAGAGAGAGAGATAGGACTGTGTTACACAGAGGGGAGGGGGGGCATTCTGCCCTGTCCGGTCAAAGGGGCAGATGGAGAGAGCACAGGAGGAGAGCAGTTAGGCATGGACAGGGAGAGGATGGGAGGATGATAATCTACAGTTAAAGTCAGGAGGCTATAAGAGCATGAATCAGAGCATGTTTAAAACTAGAACCAATGCACTGAAAATAGGCAGGTGTAGTCATTAAAATGTTCAATACATTGGTTGATTGTATATTAGAGATGTACTGCCTTATTTGAGGCTGAACACAAAAGGTAAGGTATGCAGGTTCTTTGTCACTACTTTTTGTTATTGAGTGCAACTGTTGCTCTTCAGTCTCTCAACCCATTAATATGAAGCACTCTGTGAAACCTCGTGTTTTTTTACACAAAGAACCAGAGCTCCTTTATGGAGAAAAAATAAGGAAGTGTTTTATCACAGAGCCTGAGGCTGTGTCCGACACCACATACTAATGTAGTGCACTACATGCTTAAACAGTAACTAACCTGACCGTTAATATGCAGTTTGCACCACACTAATGCTCTTCCTCTTCGTGTCATGACTCCATCAATCATGAATTTATGGTCCAAGTTACATTGAATGAGCTAGCACTAAGCTAGCTCAACCATCGGGCCACGTAGTCATTTAGTGATGAAGACAAACAGAGGGTGAGCTGAGCACTGCAGCGATGACTGGTGCTCTTTCTGAGAGGTTATCTTTGGTCACACAGGCCAAACTGTCGAGCTCCATCACATCAAACCACACAGAGGCTGCCTGTGGAGCTGAGCCACAGAGGACATCCTTTTACCTCTGCTGCTGTTATAAAAAAATTGTGACAATTTATAGACTATCCTTGATCTCTTTTAACCCTTATATTCTCTCTTTTTCTGCCTTTTCACCGTCTTTCCTTCATGTCATTGATTGTCTTTAACTAGTTAGTAATGTTTGATGTCTGAGCACTTACTCATTCTCTCTTTCTGTCATTGGTGATACTTCCCTTTTTTGTTCCGTTATTAAACCTTCCCCCCACCTTTGTCTTACTTCTGATCAATCTTTCTGATCCCTCTTGTCTCCCTTCTGCCAGTTTCTCATTTCCTTGTACTCCCTTATACACTTTTTTTGTGTGCATATTTCATCTACCAGCTCTTTCAGTCTGTATTTTATCTTCAAGCTCCTTGTTTTATCTGCTGGCATTTGGCCATATTCCTGCATTCCTTTGTTGTATCATTCAAAACCAGCAGACATGTGTTGCTTATCTTAGCTTAAGCCACAAGGCTTTTTTCTTTTTTGAACATTCGTAACAGAGTTTTACGAAGACATGTTGTCAGATGCGAGTCAAAGGAAACATAAAGCAGATGGCTTGCAACAAATGTTATGAGATGTCCACTTTCATTCTAATGAAAGATACATAAAGATAGAACTCTAAGCAACTACAGTGTTTTGTTCTAAAATGTATATGGCAGTGTCTTCATGTTTTTGAAGGTCAGTGCTGAACTGCTAGTTGTGTTGCAATTTAATTTGACAGGAGAATTCCAGTGCCCTTACACATGAAGCTGAAGGCGGCACTCTGTAGTCCCTGTTTACTAAACCTGCATTCATGAAGTGTTGGAAAGTTGGAAACACAACTTGTCAAGTTGAACAATCCAACTGCTATGACACAAACATTGCAGAAGAGATGAATGAATGGTTGGTCACAAATTTAAATTACATCTTCATTATCACATTTTTGCTCACATTTTTTTTTTTTTTAATGGTAAAGATCTTAACTGTTGGTTGCTGTCCATGTGCAGGAACCTAGATTAGCTCTAAACATTTCAACAATATTAAAACATACATTTTCTTAGTTAGCTTGCATGTTGTTTCCACATTCACTGCACATGATGTCTTAATTGTAGTTCACTTCACCATTTATATTCTACTTGCATATACCTCCTATTTTAATTTGTATTTATCTGATATATTCTGTTTCGATTTTTATTTTGTATTACCTTCGACTGTCTTTGTGTTGTTGGAACGTCCTAATTTCCTCCTGGGTATCAATAAAGTATAATCTTATCTTATGACTTCTCCACTCTAGAAATTAACTAATGGGAGCACATAAATGCAGCACAACTGTCTTACAGCTTACTCTCTTAAAAATGTGCAAAAACGTCTGACAAGTGCAGTTTGAAAGGTCAACTCTTTCATTATGTTGACCTTTGTTTGTCTGTAGGATTGTAAACAAAGCATTTCAGGTCGTTATGGTAATATGAAACCATGTGATATCAAGAAAACAACAGGTACAGTGTTGGATTGTACAATGTATGCAGCATTGACAATCCCTTCATCAGAATTCTCTACCCTCTGTAGATACACATTGTACACAGAGTCTTTATAACAACATCACAGTCAGTGGCAAGCATCTCCACAAAGCAACCTAGAGTAGTGACCTTTCATGTAAACTTGTCTGGATGTAGGAATGTCAGGTTCATGCATTCCAGTTATTCCTCCTGTAGCGGTGACTTTTTCTCTCACAGAGCAGCAACAGAAGCAAACTGATTCCTCACCACGTGCTGTAATAAATAGAGGCAGCTGGTGTCCTGTTCGCTCAGCAGGAAAAAAAACACACAAATACATAACCAAGAAATCACACTGACCTAACCGGCCTCACTCAGAACTAGAAGGAGAAGTAAATTCAAAACAAAAGCATGTTGGCTATATTTCACAGGAATCTCTGCTCTTTGCATTATTATCCCAATGTAAACAAAATGTGTTTGTTTTTACGTGGAGAAGAGTCATTCTCCTCTTTTGTCTTTCATTTCTTTTTTTACACATGCTTCAGACTTTAAGCCTTTTCATCTTGATGAGTCAGCACGGGAACTCTCTGTGTTCTTTGTCATCTCCTTGTGCTTGCTTTTCAGAGCGTATAGTTACAGCCAGAGAGTGTATATTTACTGCTACATGCTCATTATTCTCTCTGTGCTCTCTGTTCTCTCTCAGGCCCTTGCGTCTCACCGAGCCTACCTCTTGACAGCTCGCATTCCTGCCAAGGTAAGAGAAGCCAAAAAAAACAAAATGCGTATTTCTTTGCATTAACGTCAGCAGCCTGAATGTCCATCGTGCATCACAATGTCAGAAAGTAATTCTGAATAGCTTCATTATCTCCGGCTGCTTCCTTAAAACTATTTGATTGACAGTGCAGTTATGTTGAATGCATCATATCTCCTAATCCTGTCATGTAAAGGAAACATGTCTCTCAACAACTGTCTTAAAATGTCCTTTGACAGGCTTGGTTTTGTGTCATTCTTCAACCTCTGTAAAAGTACATGAATTTAACAAAAAAAATGTGTGGTCGTCACAGTTTTTATTGATTTAATTAACCTTTATTTAACCAGGTTTTTCCCATTGAGATTAAGAACTTCTTTTCCAAGGGAGATCTGCAGCTTAGACAGTCAGCATCAAAGACACAAAGTTACAGACAGAGTCACAAGTGGAGACAAAGTACAGTTTACAAGGTCAAGCAGTCGAGCTGAAAACATCGACATTCTGTAAAATCTGCTTCAAAGTCTTTCATTTTAGATTTAAAAACTTTTCAGGACAGCAGCTCCTTGAGTTTCAAGTCATTCTGCAACAGATTCCCAAAAAGCCCTTTTTCCCAATTTCTGTCCGAGTCGTTTGAGACAGAGAGCATGAAGAGTTCCTGAGAACAAAAAAAGAATACTGTCCATCCGGAACTTTTCTGCGTGATAAAAAAACACAGAGATAGTGTGGGAGCAGACCAAGAATTGCCTTATATTCAAGGGTATACCAGTGTGTGAGCCTACGGGTTGCCAGAGCAAGCCATCCTACCTGAGAGTACAACTCACAAGGGCTCATTTAGAGGCTCTGTGTGTGCTTGGTTATATTGTGATTATACAGCTGGTTAACATGGGACACCGGGGCCATATGACAGAACAGGTGGCAACTGTTAGCTCCATCACCAGTAATATAACATCTGTCAGCACCATTGTCAACACTACCACATTACATCCAGCAGTGCTTAAATACAATGCAGATGTTCATGAACACTTCCAGCAGTACCAGTTCAACAGTTATTGCTGTCTCTGCTGCCACTATTCAACTTCACGTCAGACTTAAGCTTCTGTATTGTGACCCACTGGTCTGATCTAAAGTTAAACACAGGTTTACACAGAATGAAAATCAATCAGTTTAATATTTAACCAGTTTTTGGGCTTAAGCCAGCTAACTAAAGTATTTATCAGAAACTTGCCAGTGGAAAGAAGACACAATCGTAAATCTAAAGCCTTCATTGTTGAGGGCGCTGTATGGGTGCAGGTCTTTTGAAATGAAACTTAAAAGGGATCTCATTATTTTTATTGTCTGTTCAGAATTGGCTGGCAGATCGGTGAAGTGATGCCCGTTTGTCAGTCAGAAGTTGTTGGCTGTTCCACTTATTTGACTCTGGATGGTGGCATATAATGTGAACTTGGGCATTTAAATCCTCCCTTAAGTACTTTACTTTGAGATCTTGCATATTGAATACATCAGGTCAAGCTTCCTCTTACCTGGGGGATTGTAGAAACCAAAGTGCGCTCAAACACTTGCCACCAATGAACTCGGGATGGGCTGAATGTCTAACTGCTCCAAGGACAGTACAGGCAGTATGTTAGTATGTTGTACACAGGCATACACTACCGACGCTGAGAGCTAACTGCTGTTAGCCATGGGCTGACTAGCCAGGAAGGACTCAACCCCTGCTGCATTGGTGTTCCAAGGAAGGTGGACAGGGTGCACAGAAGAAAATGCCAGCAGCTGGTTTTCCATGCTCATGCAGACTGCTGGTTAAAATGTACTCAGAATGAAAGAGTGCATTATGAAAAATTGATTTATGAACATATTTTGAATTGATACAGAATCTTAGCAATTAATGAATGTGATTCTTATATGAATTCATTTTTTCCCTAACCCCTAACTTCCAGGTATCTTTATTAGACTGAATCCATCAGTGGTGACTGAATTTCAATTGATCACGATATGTCTACACGTTAATAATAATCCTCAAATTTGAACAATATAGGTGCATTTGAGCTTCAAGTCAATCATAATATAAATCAACTTTCTATGATATCCATCCATTCACTATCTATACCGCTTATCCTGTTCAGGGTCGCATCGGGCTGGAGCCGATCTTAGCTGTCACTGAGTGGAATCTATGATGTTGATCCTTTGTTTTAAAAGTACTGAAAATCTCCTATATTCAGATTACATAAAGAAACAGATCTAAAGAAAACAGTGTTTCATTTCCAGTTGTAGGCCTGATGATCATGCTGGTCTAGTGAAAAGGAGCTTTCATCAGTAGAGGTGGGACAAAAAATCGATTTATGTAAAAATCGAGATTCTTCTCTTTTAAGATTTAAAATCGATTCATAACTTCCAAATAAACGATTTTTTTAGCTCTTTAACTCAGTAGAATGCCAAATAGAGCAACAAGAAATTCAGCCAGTCTAACAGATGACTGGAGTAGATCCTGAAGTATGTACTAATTCATAAATAAACCTTGAATCCATGGATCAATGAATCCAGAATCGTTTTGAATCGAAAATCGATTCCGAATCGAATCGTGACCCCAAGAATCGAAATCGAATCGTGAGACCCCCAAAGATTCCCAGCCCTACTCATCAGTATCTTCCCAAGTCTTGAGATAACCTAACATCATATCTTGTATGAGCTCCAGGAAACAATTCCCTGTTGTCCTTCAAACTGCTGCATGTTTTCCAGTCAATAAGATGCCTCGGGGGATGGTTTGGGTGATTGATTACTGGTTCAATAACTGATTTATCTGTTTACTGGGGGTTAGAAGAGGCCATAAAGAACATTCAAGCCGACCCTGTTTCAAATGATGTCATAGTTTTCCAGTGTTAAGGATCTGTTTATTTAGCTGGCTTTGAGTCTTTTTTTTTCTATTTTTGTGCTCTCTCCTGACCAAAGGGGATGAGGCACTTGCTAACTCTCTCTACAATCCATCTTTTTTCTACTATCTTTGTCTTGTTTTGATCACACCTCATCTAGGATCCCTCATCTGTTAGCATTCTATCTCCTTCTCCTCCAGCTCTGCTTAGCCTGTTAACAGCCACAGATCAGCTCAGGTCTCCTCTCCGTCTTTCCTTTAAGCCCCTTGTTCAGCTTTCTCTCCCTCATCCTCCCCTTCTTTTTTTAACAATCCGGATTACTTCCTTCTCTCTTCGCCCCCAACCCCTTTGTCCTTTATTTATCTGTTTTTTTTCTCCCCCACTCACTGTGCAAAAGGTCAGCAGTGACACCTACAGTTTCCTAAATCCAATTTTATCTCATGCTTAATCTTAAAGACTCTCTTACTCCAACATTTTTACCATTTTCTAAAATGTACCTTCCACAGACTTCCACAAAATCAGTGTTCATGATTTGTCTATGCAATACTTTAAGCATTTAATTAATTAATTCAATATTTTCACAACTGTACAAGTAATAGGATCAGTTCAAAACGATTTCATTATAATGAGTCCTACATTTTCAAAAACAGTTGAATGATATGCAAACAGCAAAGACTGTATAAAACATGGATGTAGTCCAATCATTTTTTGACACAGGGTATAAACATGTTACTGCTGCCTAAATGTGCATTTTACTACAGGCTCGAGCCTCAAGTTGACACTCTGGTGCACTTTCAAATTGGCACCAGAGGTTGCCACGTGGCAAACTGACACATTTGTCAAAGCTCTTGACGTTCTGAGGATCTTTATTCATCTAGATTTTCACAATGCCAATACGGGTAACTTATGTGCTGCATGGAGTCTTGTTGCATAGTATTTTTCGTTCTAAAGTGAAGCGGTACAGTATGCATAAAAACGGCTGACGGTTACAGTCGTATTGATTTTTCTGATGTGAAATCTATAAAACAGCAGAGATGACTCAACTGCAAATGAAGATTAGCCTCTGCTCACTCTTCCAGCATCGACCTTATACATCCTCAGTAGATTCCGTTTTTTTGTTTTTTTTCCTGAGATGTGTTTATTTTTCTGAATCAAAGCTAAGAGATGCAGTGTAGATTTATGCCTCTGGTAGTCTGAAAGCATTGCAGGAGCTGCATTTGATCTATCATATGTTGGATACATCTCCGTCGGAAAGCACTGCTCTGTGAATCTAAACTACACGAGAGAACTCTCTGTAGGTGGAAGACGTAGGGATGCCAGAGGCTTTAATATTAAAGTAACTTTATTGCGGTAGCAGTAAACCCCCTCAGTTAAAGACTTAACTGTGTTTTTTCCTTCTCTCAGCTGTAGTTCGAATCCCCCTTTAGCTCTCCAATGCACCTCTCTGGACTGCTTGTGTGTCTCTCAGATTGATGGTTTGGCTCCTCTCGAGAACCTGCAGGGCCCTACAGTCTGTCAGTGTCTGCTCCCAACATGCTCTAAGGCCAGCACACACACACACTTTCATTCATTGCTCAGTTTTTCTTTTAGCCTCTTGTTTCTGCATATTTCACATACTGTACCTGTACACTCATTCTTTATGTACTTTTCTTCCCGACTCATAGCAGAAGTATGGGAGATAAAAAGAAAAGACCACACTGAGCATACTTTCCATAACTTAGATACCCAGACAAGACATAATGCAGAATGTCCATGTTATCTAATCTACTGCAAATTAGCTCATCAACTGCAAACTATCTCAAAGTACCGAGGAGAGATAAACATGCAGCTTTAACATATTGAACAAACAAACAGTTGCTTATTCATCCCAGTTCTTATTATTTTTCATAATGCATCTTGTTACATTTCATTCAATGTTTCCAAATTAGAACCAATCCCTGTTCCTTTAGTCATCCTGTGCAATAATAAAACTAAGTGTTGAATTCTAAATCAAATATCTACAAAACAAAAAAGACGAAACTGACATACGGACAGTGAACGAATGAGTGGACAACACAATTGTTCAAGCATTTGGTTCCTCCCTGCACCTCCCAGCAGGATATCTTGCCATTGGCTAGAGCTCATATTCAACACCATGCTCACACATACTCTCTAAATGGCAGACTGTTCAAGGAAATAACATTTTGACATATTATGACCATATTATATATGACCAGAGAATATTCTTCATTTGACTACTTTTAAGCCATACGTCAGCAAAAGAAGAACAATATGGGATCATTTTGAATACTAAGATGTGGTAGCCCTTTAATAGAGTAGGCTAAGATATGCTAACTATAACTAACTTAAGTCGCCAAGAGCTGTACCAGATATAAACAGAAGCTTAAGCATAAATAGGAAGGATTTGTTTAAAATGTTTACGATATAAATGAATGCTTCTTTTCTAATGGAATATTATGCTTTGTCTTCATTTAACGCTGACACACTCTTGCATAAAAACAGCACTTTTTCTTTGTTTTATTCATGGAATATGTAATGAAACTCTGTAATCGCCTAGAAGACTTAATTTCCTTCCTCCTGTCTGTGTTCGTGTTTACACTTTATCACATTTATTGTGGCATTATTTCTTGCTGGTAGAGAAGCTGAGTGAGTAACCACAGGCAGAGGTAGTCAGACAGCAGACAGACAGTCTGTTTATCCTCCTCCTCCTCTCATCTCCGAGCCAACCCTCAGGAACACAGTGCCCACCTGGAATTGTCTGGCCTTGCTGCCTGGCCTACCCTGAGGCTGTGCTGTTCGTCTGTGTTTGTGTTAGAAAGAGAAGAAGAAAAAGACATGGAGAGCGGGTGCAGGAAAAACAGTGTGCACCACATTCTATACTCATCCGTATTAATAGGTTTCCCCCTCTGCTATTTTATTTCTGGCGATTGCAAGCAGACTTCTGCTTTTCTTTGTCCTTATATGCTCTCTTGAGCTTGTGGCTATCTTCAGCTTGTCTTATTTTGACTATCTGTCTTTTGAATGTGAATAGAAAATGAGAATAAGACTGTAAAGATTTAGGGTAAGGGTTTTAACCCTAACCCTAAAGACTGTCAAAACTGAAGTTGTGTCCTCCTTAATTCAAACTACGCAGAGAGCAAATAGTAAATCACTGAAAGGGTAAATAGATACATGAGAGCTCTGTACTGGAGTATGTGATTCAGACTGAAATGCTTTCTTGCAAATGAGCAAGAAAATGAACAGTACCCCCTAAAGTGGTTGCATTTTAAATTCAGCTGGCAGAGATTAAATACTGGCTTGGTGGGATAAAAGAGCTTATTTAGCTCAACAGTTCCCAGACTTAACTAATCTTCCAATTTTAGTCCGTATTTGAACCTACAAATGTTTCTAATTCTGCCTTGAAAAACCATGCCAGAGTGTGGAGGAGTGGAGAAAGAAACACGCAGGAGCCAGGAAAATAAAAAGAAATGACTGCATCCCTGCCTCTTTCTGAAGCAGATATATATTTACTCAACATTCCTCAGACTAACAGTCACTGTGCTGGACTTTTGTTTTGAGGCACAATTATTCTCTGACACAGAGAAGTGTGTGTTTTCCCACAAGACACACTTGCACATCCATTCATTCAAAACGTACACCCATGTGCACACTCGTATAGTTTCCTTTAATAATAAAGTTAAAAACTTAATGTTAAATAAACTCTTTTCTTAAATGTACCTTTCAGTAAGCAGATGATATAAAAGAACTCTTCCTTCTTTTGTTTGTCTGTAGGTCGTGAAGAGTAACCAGTAATAAACAGTCGTTCAGACAATGGATTTATGTCACTTGTATTATTCTTGTTTCCTCATCTAGTCATTGACTGTGTGAGCTCATGCCTACATTATGTTCAACAAGTATTTTAAAGGTGATTTTTCTTCTCTTCCAGGTGGAACACTCCTTTAATTATCTGGAGATGCAGGGGGTTGCTTGTAACAAGCCTACACAGGTAACAATACTCTCAGCAAATGTAACAGGGTCCATTATCAGGAGTAGCATTTGGAAAATACACTTACTTGTGTTGTTGATGATAGCATATAGAAAAAATTACCATTATCAATTTTCTGCCTTTTATGGAGCTTGAATCAGAAAGGTACAAGCTCAGCGTAGCGTATATGGATTGCTTAGAAGGAATCAGAGCAGAGTGAAACAGCTATGCTGCGTTCCATTTACCTTGGAACTCGGATCTCGGAGCTGGGAATGACGTCCCACCCGAGTTAACTGCATTCCAGTTGCAAGTCGGAAAAGCAACATGGACGCCTCCAGGAGTACCTTTGATTTGTTAGCTAATACCAGACGATAAACAACACACTACCGGATAGTTTCTGACCGAAAATAACATGACAACACCGCCACAGAGAGAACTTACACGATACCATCGGTGTGATTGATTTAATTACACAAAAATATGACTAAGCTGCTAATAAACACAACAGTTAAAGCTTAAACGTCCCTATCGATGCACGTAGCAGCCATATTGGATTTGAACTCGGGCTACTGAAGATTCTCCGAGTTTCCGAGTCGGAATTCTGACTTCAGGGGGCGTTCCTGATGACGTATCAAACCGGCAACTCGGAATTTACGACTTCCGAGATCAACTGGAACACAGCACTAGCCTTCAAAGCGTCAAAGGACCCTCATGAACAGCACAGTAATAAAGTAATAAACAATAAAGTTGTGTACACAGACAGAAAAGCTACATAGAAAAAGCTTGTAAAATAAAGTGATTGAAAATAAAACAGAAGATCAGTAGAGAAGCATAACACTGATGCAAAACTATTATTTGTTACAATAAAACTATCTTTACAATGTTAAAAATACAACATGAGGCATCACTAATAAAGGACCAGGGCCTTGAGGATATGTTCCCCATCTGGTTAGAGCCTCCATTTGACCAGAGCTAGTTTTGCTGTCAGTCAACAGGATCTACCGACAGAATATGATAATCCGTCTCTTACCAGACTGTTAGTGCAGCTGAACCTCTTTCCCCCACTCCTCTCTAGAGATGTCAGTCGTCTTAATATCCTCACTGATGGTCCCCCACGTCTAGTAAGCATCAGATGGGATTATGTTAATTCTGGACTCTGGAGGGGGCACGGATCGCCTTACGTCAGTATTTGCATAATTGCAGTGAAGTCTTAAATGGGTAGCCAATTTTGGTTAATGTCATTAAATCTTAACTTACACTTAACATTCAGATGTGGGATATAGCTGCGGTTGGGTGGTGAGATGGACGGCTTAGTGTATGGAGTAGAATAATTAAAGGCATGTCATTTTATTCACCACAAGTATAAATGTGGTTGACTCAGGTTTGTGTGCACCATACATGCTGATGTTGTCACTAATTCATCGTTTGTCCTTTTAGCTGTTCT
This sequence comes from Tautogolabrus adspersus, assembly GCA_020745685.1. Lineage (NCBI taxonomy): Eukaryota > Metazoa > Chordata > Actinopteri > Labriformes > Labridae > Tautogolabrus > Tautogolabrus adspersus. The sequence continues at coordinate 16,717,778 of CM036542.1, read as the reverse complement.
TAGAGTACGAGCGGGGCTCTTTCTCTCTAAAGCTGCTCTCTACAGAGGAGGTGAACGAGGTGGTCGCTCACATAGGGAACTGTCTGCTGAGGATATGTCCCGGTCTACCACCAAAGTAAGTTCCACCTCTACAGTATCTGTATGTGTGATTGTAACATACTGCTTCCTTGTAGGCATGTAATAATACCTCTTAAAAGAAACAAACATTGAAATAGGACCAATTTAAATCGATGAGACAAAAAATATATTGCGAAACTCTATTTTAACTTGCAGAGGGTGCTATCTGAAAGTGAATATTTTGGGGTTTAGAATGCGTCTTATGTCAACGCTGAAGTGTAGACGACAGGTGAGCAGAAAACGGACAAGACAGACAGAGTGCAGATGTCGCAAAAGACTGATGAACGACACAAATAGTTCAACCAACACAATGCAGAACAGAAATACATGTTGTAAAGAGGTCGTCTCTTTCATCAGTCAATACATCCAATACTGTATGTATTAAGTTTACTGAATATCCCTCCAAAAGATTCAGAGTTTAATGTGTCATAACAAACAGACTCCAATTGGTCTTGATCTGTCACTTCTGCTGACATACAGCTAACTGTATTTGTATTATATGGAAAGAATACTTGCATCTGAAGCAAAGGAGAAGTAAATCTCATTTGATTTTTTTACCAGAACAGGAAGGATGATTATGAATGCAGAAATACCTCTAGATGTGAAACCATACACTTTTATAAGCTCATTTTCTTCAGGACAAACCAGAGCTGCACTGTTTTTCTTTCTACTTTAGACATTGATTTTAGGATTAAGTTACATTCAGCAGCTTAGAAACTTCCTGCTTGGCAAATGTCCATAGATGTGTATGGAAGTGAGAAAGTAGCGTGGTGTTGCATCCTTTAAAGGATTTAAACAATTCACAAACTACCATTTGTGAAAGACGGGACTAAATTCAGTTTTAACGTGTCATTCCTTCTCAGTAAAGTGATGAAGAAGCTTTGCATGGAGCCTCCAGACAGGCTGACCTCTCTGCAGACTCTGTGGGAGAACAACAAGACGGCTGAACCTGGGCCCTGCGGTACGAATCAGTTACTCAACAATAATTACTGTGCTTCTTTTTGCCATTGATTCAATTGACTGTAGAAGTCTTCTGCTATTTATATTGTTGTATCGCATGTCTCTCTCTCCCTGACTAGGTGGGTTTTCACAGCTGTACAGATGTGTTTGTGACTGGTTGGGGCTGCCTTACAGAGAAGAAGTGCAGTGGGTCAGTGTCATTCATATTCTTTCATTGACATTTGGCACACCCTGCTTTATAAATGCTGGAGTGCTGTTTACTGTGAGATAAAAAATCAGCTTTAAGCCTTTATGAGAAATATGATTGCCACATGTGGATTTTAAAGCAGCACAAATTTCCTCATATCTTTATTTTCCTCAGATTCTTTGTCATTATCTTGCTCCGTCTTACAAAGTCAGGGACTCTTTCTCGACTGTTTATCTTCCATCTTCTCTGTGCTAGTACTTGTTTCTACAGTATATGAGTCATCCAGACCTAGCAGATGTTTTCTTTATAATTGACAGTTTGTTGCTACTTACTTTAATGAATTGTCTCCTATTCAGGATGTGGACACTATCTATTTAACACAAGACAGCAGAGAGCTCAACCTACAGGACTTCAGCCATTTGGAAAACAGGTGAAAAGTTGCAAACAGATGAGCTCAGGTGGCTGAAAACGTTTAACAAGATAAACACAGAACTAAAAGTAAAGAGCAGTTTTGTAATGTAGGTGTGATGTGAAAAAATGCTGGAATCCACACAAACTTTAGGTGGTTCTGATAAAGAAGAAATGTGTAGTTGAGGCTATGACCTTTTCTATCCTCCCTGCCTGCTCCTCCTTAGGGATCTGGTGGCTATAATAGCAGTCCTGGAGTTTAATCAGTGGTTCACCAAGCTCTCCACCAAGGACTACAAACTGGTAAGAACCATTTTTTTGCTTTAAAGTCTCCTCTCCCCTAACACACAGTTATTGTTGTATTGTTTGAGGTAGCAATTAAGGATCATGAACTTTGTCAAGTGTATATGTATTCAGAGCTCCATGTGGTTGAAGTACCTCTGTTTTTCTGTATCTCTGTATTTATATATCTGATGTTGTATTTTGTCTATCTGTTTTGTCTCGATGCCTGTTGCAGATCTAATTTCTTTCAGGATAATAATGAAGTTGAAGTCCATGTTTGAGGCTTTATGGGTTTTTTTCTTACTCCTTTAATTTAAACCAGAAAATGGACCATGTCATCATTTGCTAGTACCATACTACTAAAACTAATCTAGTGTCACTCAACAGTCTTGCAACAAATTCACCCATCCTGAAGGGTAGGAAGTTTAATGAAGGCTTTCATGGCTCTTACTTTTAGCCCGAGCTGGTTGAGAGAGGTGGATTCAGTTTATAGTTGTTTTGAAGGCAGTATTTTGAGCTGTCGTTGAACTGTATTGTGATGTATTATAGGAGAGCTAGTCTATTACTTAGCCCTCCCCATTTAAATAATAATAAGAGTGGATTGAATATTACAGGGGCAGTATGGTTTATTATGTTTGAACTCTTTAAAAGTCACTGTCTGCTGTTCTGCTATCTGTTATATTAAATATTACTGTGATATATATTTGTAATGTTAGAGTCCAGAGATCCAGATTAATTCCATCTGTGATTAAATAGTGAAGAGAATCACTGCTTGAGAAACATAGATCAATGTTTCTCCCTTGGCCACTTCCTCTGACTTTTATGAAGGTCCTGTTCCTGCTCACTTCCTGACTGCACTACAGTAGTGCCACTACTACTTCACTGGTGCTGTGGTTAGAATATTTGCAATCCAGAAAAAGGTTGAGTGAGACCTTGGACAAGGCTGTCTCTCTGTCCATCAATGTGCCAAATACCAAACCCCAAGTGGCAGCTATGCTAGAGCAGGCACCAGCTGATTTGGCAAAAAAAAACAAGCAGAGTCACTGAGTAAGAAGAGACAGTGGCTCCAGCTAAGCTAGCTGCTCTGTGAGGCTGTCACTACATAACACTGCTCAGAGTTGAATGCTAATATCTGCATGCTAGTATACTTACAATGGAAATGGTATGCTAACATCCTGATGTATACTTTGTTTTGCTCAAGGCTCACAATGTTCATCCATTTAGTCTGGCACATCAGTTGTTTTGATAGTCAGGTTTAATGAAACAAGGATGTGTATACACCTAGTCTAGTTTTAGTTGGATGATGTGTCTTGGTACAAATTATTTGGAAAGCTGCAATTTATTTTTAGGAGGCTGACAATTTTTTAAATCCTTTTTCCCGGTTAGTCTTTGTCTCTTTCTACATCATAAACAGTGTTCATAACATTTGACATTAAACCCACTCTGTCAGTGTTTGAACAGTACATCGACACTCACCCTACCTTTGCCTAACTGCCTGTATAGCTGTTTGTATCTCCCATGTACAGAATTTTCCCCCTTTGTTTCTTCCCTCTCCCCTCCTGTGTGTTGACGGAGGATCAGTCCAGTGTTCTTGTGTGATAAGACACTTAATCCTAACCAGACAAAGGGGCTCAATGTCTCAGGCTGTTGCCCCCCTGCAGCACTCCATCCCTAACTCTCCTCCTCAAGGCCTCGCTCAGTCTCACCAATTACCACACACACAACTTCCTCAGTCGAAACAATTATCTCACGCCTCCGTCACAGACAATTCCTTTTGAATTGAATTTAAAATACCTGTCAGTCACCATGCCGTGTGCAATATTTAGGCTGAAATACTCACAAAGATACATGTGCACCTTGTGTCTAACGTGTGTCCTTTCTATGTAAGATTAGAATGTATAATAATGGGCCCTTAGGCTTTTGTGTAAGAAAGGTTTCAGCATTTATGTTTTTTTTTTTTATGTGCTTATTTGATAACAGTGTAATGGAACAGAAACTCCACTGAGTATTTCAAAGGAAGTTTAAGTCATAAACTTATTTTCCTTTTCTCTCTCTCTGCTGGCATGTTTATCGATGATAATGAATCGACTGGAAACACAAATGTTGCAAGAATATGCTCTGGAGCGTGATATCTGAATCGTTTTGATCACATGCCAATGGAAACAAACACAAGTTAGAAAGAAGAATAAGAGGGAAACAGAGGGTGAAAGAGAGAAAGCGATTGCAGCAAACAGAGCAGTGAGACAGAAACATAAAGGTCAGTGGAGGGGTCAGTGGACAGAACGAAAGGAAGAGATGCTAGATGAGTTAGGAAATGAGTCCGAAACTATCAGGAAACAGGGATCAGAATTTAAGTATGAAGCCAAAGTTAGAGGGACTAAACATTTCCAGGATGCTGTTCTTGCCAAATCTACCCATGCAAAAGTTCAACTTGAGGGCAAAAACTGCCCGTCAGCATGCACTATTGTATCTGTATAGCTTTGTACTGTAACATTACAGATGTGTCCTGATCATGAAGCAGCGGGAAACATTAAATGCTATCGCTTCGGGCTCAATCGAATCGATAAGGAATCTCTCAGTGCAGTGGACTGGTTAATATGACACACAAATACCCAAACACACACTCACAAACACACACTCTCTCACACACAAACACAAGGGGGGCTATCACAGTGAAGGATTATATTACTCAGTTCAATCAGACTGTTTGTTTTGTGGTCTAATCGTGATGCTGAGCTGAAAATGAGAGAGAAGTAGAGGGCAGCCGTGATAAGAGGACTGGCCCAGACTTCTCTCATGATCGCACGCTGTGTGTGTGTTTGTGTGTGTGTGTGTGTGTGTGTGTGTGATATTTCAGCGTGACAAGGCTCTTATTTAATGAGTTGTAAATGGTGCAGTGCACATGCTGACAGTGTCACTGCTGTCACCAACAGCTTTATTGTGACTCTGGTGGAAAATACAGCCTTCTTTGTGCGTTCTCTCTCTCTCTCTCTCTCTCTCTCTCTCTCTCTCTCTCTCTCTCTCTCTCTCTCTCTCTCTCTCTCTCTCTCGCTCTCTCTTGCTCTCTCTATCTCTCTCTCTCTCTCTCACTCACTTAGCTGTCCCCTGTTTTTATCCATTTCATCCCTCACTACCCTCAAATCTCCTTTTTCTGTGTTGTGTCATCCCTCACTGCCCTCCATCTTTCTTTTTCTTGTTCCCCTTCTGCAATCCTCACAGTTACACAGAGTAAACATGTGAACAACAGCCTCTTTCTTCCCTCTCTCCTTGTACGTTTGTGTTTGTGTCTGTGTCTCTCTTCCACATCGTCCCTCTCTCCCCCTCTCTGTAGATAAAAGTTGTGGCACAATGTCACCACTGTTTTGTCCACGCTGAGGCTGCTGGCTGACAGAAACAGGAATGTCAATTACCAAGAATAACTAGAAAACAATAGACCAGTAATGTTTTGTAATTCGGATGAAAAATGTTTGTTTTATGAACCAGTGCAGATAATTGGTGTATACAATTAGAATTACTGTAGTACAGCAATCGGGACATATTTGAGTCTGACACAGTGAACTGGGTCAGTGAACATCTAGGTAGGGCATGGACGTCAAACTGCTACATTTTTAATTTCCTCTAAATATGAGTGCTTTCTCTTCCTCTGAATCAGTCTCCTGTGGCGCTCAGGACCACAGAAGCGAGACAACTCTCTCTCTCTAAAGTATCTCAACAAGTCTGCCGTCCCCGATCTCTCTGTGTCACGCATAAATGGTCTTTAAGAGGAAAAGACAGAATTCCTCTGCATGCTGAGTTTTCTTTGTACGTTCAGTAGTGCAGCTTTAATTAGCATAAATGAACAGCTTTCCGGAGTGATTTCAGTGCAGAACACTTGCGGGAATCAAGTGTCCCAAAAGTAAATTTCTGTGTTATTTCTGTGACCTTGAATGTTTCACTTCAAGCGTTGCTGTTCCAGATAAAAGTGCCTTTGAAGCCATGAAGCTGGTTCAGTTAATTAGTATATTTTTTTAAATCCTTGATTAACAGATCAGTGAGCTTCTGCTTTAAAGTAACAATATGTAGATGTTCCACCTTAAAATAGGAGTTTCAAAGGTTGATTTAATAGTACAATAACTTTCAACAGGGAGAATGGCGTCTGTCCCGTGTCCTCACCTGTTTACTGCAGCATGTGTCTTTGGCAGCAGGCAAAGTCATGAGAGGGGCGTACAGCTTGAAGGCACTAGTTCACACACAAAAAGTTATGAAAAGAAGCCAGTTAGCCCAACTCTCCATAGTTTGATACAAGGGCAGAATCTGAGAGGATGAGGACAGATGTAACTAAGAAGAGAAAAAGAGAGAGTGACCGAGCAAGAAGAAGAGTGTACAGCCCTGCAGATGTTATTCGTAACAGAATTTGACGTAACATTAGACTGTATCGTTATAGGTGTCATCGTTTTCTCAAGTTTAGCTGTGTTAGCCATCTAACCCAAGTTATGTCTCAGCCTTACATACAGATAAATAAAGGAATCCATCTTACACCAAAGGGTTGTCTCTTTCCTTGTCAAACTACAAGTAGGTTTGGAACATTACAGTGTAGCCATAAAGCCACAGCCCATAGATATCATATGCATACTCCACATGCAAACAGTTTGCAAACAACGGTCTGAAGACGGCAGCATCTGCTTGTAAACAAATTAAAGTTGTCCAAGAGGGGTAGGGGTAACAGCACTGTGTCTAAAGACAGTGTCAAAGTGCACCAAACCTAATTCCTACAGATTGTTGCTTTAAGATGAAAGTGTGAGACCTATAATATGACACATTATATGTCCTTGTTTTTTTCTGATATGCGTGTTGTGTTCATGTGCTTTATGTGTTTCTTTAGTCTGCAGATGTGTGTGAGCAGATCCTTCGGGTAGTGTCTCGATCCAGTCGACTAGAAGAGTTGGTCCTGGACAATGCAGGACTCAAAACGTGAGAAAAAAAGCTATCTATCATATATATCTATACCTCGCACTGCAGCAAAAAGTCCTTCATCTAACAAATAAACCACTGTTAACAGGAAACCAGAGTTCTGTCTTAGAAATCAATTGTCAAGTTGAAAAGCCAACTCTGCAGCTTTGCAAAGGGGTGATGACGTGGGCTGGGTTTCTCCTTTCGTCAGCTATGAGGAGGAATTATTCTTAATAAACATGTGTCCTGTTTTATTGTTAGAGGACTGACATGCAGGCAGTTTAAAATATCTGAATGTTAAATTCAGTCTTTTACTTTTAAATTGAAGTGTACCTGTGAAATAAGGCAAAACACCAGAAACCTGAAAAATATGAAGCTAATGGAATCATGTTCGTGTTCATGTTCTTATTTGCACTAGTCTATATCTACCTTTAGAGGTCAACATGATGATAGGTTTGTTGCCATTGCTTTTTGATAAGTTAAAAAAAGTAGATTTTTTCTTGTACACACATAATTAATGCACTATTTTACACTCTGCAGTGATTTTGCCCAGAAGCTAGCAGCTGCCCTGGCCCATAACCCCAGCTCAGGACTCACCACCATTAATCTTGCCAACAACCCGCTGGAGGACAGAGGTATGATACCTGCTAATCCAGTCTAATCTGTAAAGATCTCTGACCTTTGATGCTCTCTACTGTACACTGTTCTGTATCAGGTGTGAGAGGTCACTCTTCTACCAAAGTTATAAAGTCACATGATACTAAAAATCTTCATTAAGATGTCAGGTCTTGTTGCTAACTCTAAAATCTGCTAACTGTATGCATTGTGTACTATAAATACAAGAGCCTGTTACAGGTACAGAAAACAATAGTGTTGACAATTTTGTTTTTAACTGTCATAGTGCTGTGAGAGCAATATATGTAATATCTCATCCCTTCTTTCCTAAGGCCTTTCAGTCTATCCAGGACACATGAATTAAAGATACATCCCAACAAATATTCAGGAAATCACATGTAAACATACAGCAGGTTACTGGGGCTCAATCGTCTCTGATGTTATTTTTTCCAATGTAAAAATCTTTTACAATTCTAAGCTGTTTGGAGTCCTGCCTTAATGCGCATTTACAATTCATTTTATTCCACATTTTTGTTACTTTTGAATTTATTTATTTTCTTAACCTCTAAGCAGCGTTTGTCAGATGTCCATGAAGGTTTTCAGAAACCTTTTGGTTAAATATGCAACTGCTTTTTTCTAGAGAGTTAGATTATAACACTGTCAAACAGATAAAGTACATCTACAGTATGAAGTTTGAAATGAAAGCTCAAAGTCATTTTTTTTACTTAAATGTAACTTAAAGGTACAGTATGTAAGATTGCATGCTAATGTTTACATTAAAATATCTAACTTCAATTAAAAATTAAATAAACCCATGTTATATATATTTTTTAGTTGAGTACTTACATCACCTCAAATATTTCCAAAATTTATCAAAGCCAGAGAAATCCGTAATTTTATAGTTGTAATGGTCCGTGTCTTGTAGGCAGCTGCCATGATGAGCCGCCATGACAGACACGAAATGTTGATCGTTGTCAAGGAAACACCGGATGTTACGTCAAAGACCGCTGTATTAGCTAAGCACTAGCTGCTACTAAAAGCTGCCGTTCTGTCGCTGTATGTGCTGTTGTGATAAAAACGTCATGTAAATTATACTTGGATACATCGTCAGTACACATATTGTCTCTCTCAGGTCGGTTTTGCCCGTTCGTATTGATTCAACACGGAGTTCGTTCGTTTTCACGGGGGGTGTTATCCCATGAGACCCTGCGAGGAGCGACGTCATCTCTTTTGTTATTGTTTTGATTGAGAGCCCCCTTGCAGCAGATTTTACATACTGTACGTTTATGTGGCTAAAAAAAAGCTTTGAAAGAAGACAAATGGAGAGGAGGAAAATCATTGTTCATGTCTGTTTCCGCTCTTGTGCTGCAGGTGTCTCCTCCTTGGGTGCCCAGTTTGCCAAACTTCGTATCGGGCTCAAGCATTTAAACTTCTCCAAAACCTCACTATCACCCAAAGGTTTGTGTCCTCTCTCGCTCCTCTCTTCTTTTGTATACAGGTACAAATAAAGCAGGTGCATAAACAAAAAAGTTATCTAAAATTAGAATCAGAAGAATTAAAGTTAAAAAATGAATAAAATAACAACTATATAAATATTGTGTCATGATCAGCTGGCTTTCGTTATGTGTTTCTGTTTACATGCCCCCCTGTGGTCACATCTTCCACTAATTTGATCACAGCTACTACTGGGATGTTAATGACAACTACGGTGATTAGTGCACTACTAAAACTGTTGGTGCAGGGTGGGAGGGAGAGGAAGAAATGCTGTATTTGTATTGTGTGAGTGTGCAATATCAATCTGTAAATAGTTCTTTAAATCTTTTTTTATTTACGTTTTAATTTGCAGAATTGCTTTATTGGAGTAGAGCTGTTACTTCTTGGCATAACTGAAAACCCGTCTGGAGTAATAATGGATGCTATGAAGTGGCTGAGTGTGCAGAGGTTTTTCTTTAATAGAAACTACAGGGGATATTTCATTTTACTTGTCATAATTTACATGTTAAAGAAGCTACTTTCCCCATATACTTGCAGGTAAAATGTTGTCTCTGCTCTCAGGCCATCAATAAAGAACATTTATTTGTCAGTCTAACTAAGAGTGCTGTGCTGCTTAAACTGAGCCGTGCTCGTCTAGATTAAAGCCCAATCTATAAACCCCCAAAGCCCCTAATGCTCAGAGCAAAGGTCAAGGATTTAGTTTTTTGTTTTTTTTTTGCACTTAAGCATGTCAATTGAATCTGTTGAAGGTTTGCATCTAGTTTTTTCTCTTTATAGTCTATATTATTTATTTCTATAATGTTCCCTTTTTCCACACTCATTTTGATCTCTGCTCATCTCTCTGGCTCTGTCAGTCACTTCACATTCACGCCTTGACTTAGTGACAGTGGTAGTGGTACAGAGTCAGGACTTAATAAAAATGCTATTTCAATGTGACAGCTATGTGAATGATGTGACAGGGGTCAGTGTGGTCAAAAGTAGTGTGTCAATATGATGCAAACACTACTACATGTATAGAAATCCATGTGTGCAAAGACATGCATACAACCGTTTCTGATCTCCTGAAATCCTTATTTATCATTTGTACCATTGCTGTTCCTCATGATGCTGTTTAGAAGTTGTTCTGATAATTAATAATAACAGCTAATCAATTTATTCTGAAAAACTTCATTATGATTAAGGGGAAAGCCTCATCCTCAACATAGCGTGACACTGACAACCGTGAGAAGGACTGGTCTTTACACTTTCCATGTATTCACTCTGAATTCTGCTCCTGCTCTTTCATTTCCTCTGCTATTTCCTTTAGTACCCTGTCAAAACATCAAGTGGAGATTTGAGTGTTGATGCTGACGCTGCGTATATGTGTGTGTGGCTGTATCTGTGTTTTGTGTGTATGTGTGTGTGTTTTAGGGGTGAACAGCCTTTGTCAGTCACTGAGTGCCAACCCGTCCATCCCCAGCAGCCTGGTCCATCTGGACCTCTCAGGGAATGTCCTCCGAGGAGATGACATGCAGGTACACACATGCACAGACACACGCACACACACACACACACACACACACACACACACACACACACACACACACACACAGAGCTTCTAATCCATCTCAGAGTAGGTATCAATAACATCTAATTGATTGAACCAGTTTAGTGCTGCAGTTGTGTGGATGTCTTGTCAGGTTGTTATAAATCAGTTAGCATGTTCCTCTGTAGGAGAGCATTGACTTGCGTAATTCGACATCTTTTCGGACACAGATATAAATTCTTTATTGTAGGGTCACAAATCAGGATCCAGTACAACGGGCAGAATCTAAGAGAGTCTTTGCCAAAGGTGCTGACTAGTCACAAAGCAAGATTTTTCTCAAGGAATACTTTTGCTTTTTTGTAATTGTGTTTTTCCTGTTCTTGCCAGGAGTAAGATGAGATTTTTTGCTTCCACTCTAATTTCTGTTTAGTAGAAATTGAGCTAGCAGCAGCAGACACAAAAAAGGGTGGGAACAGCTAGTCTTTAAAATTCACTGATTTAAAGGAATCGGCCCTGGATGTGTGGCCACATCATGGTCACAGCGAGACTCTATGATATCAAGTGTTTGTATAGATGAGTTGTTGGATAAGTTATGACAATGATAGGAGGTTTGTCCTGGGAAATCAGAAATGATGGAAAGTTATGAAGCAGTTGTAGATATTTAACTGTCGTGGAACAAAAAAGAGAAAACAATGAAAATTCACAAAAGCAGCATACAGGTTGAAAAAGTCAAACTCAACTTGTTGTAGAGTAACTCATCACAATTTGTTTCACTGTTTATGTTTTTCCGTCACATTCAGCATTTCTACAACTTCCTGGGTCAACCCAACAGCCTGAGCATCCTTGACCTCTCCAACACTGACTGCTCATTGGACCAGGTGAGTCACATCCCACACTGATACTGTGTGACAGTCTGCCTGGTGCTCATAGTCCTTCTTACAACATAATATGGTAAAGAGATTAATGATCATGGGTAACACAATTTAAACAGGCCCCTACATGTTCAGAGAATTACTCACAGCAGCCCAACAACATGCATTAGAGTTGCAGCTTATCCTAAACTTCATTGTAAGATGAAGTGCCAGACATTAATACATGTGTTGCGGCAATATAATTCACTTTAACACACCCACTCAATCTGCGTTGCTGTGTTCTGAATACTGTATGTGATATATTGATGTGGGTCAGAGAGCCAAATACCACTTATTGATTAGTCTGAGATGTAGCCAGCTGTCTGGCTGTCACTGAAATGATTGATTAGTTCCTCAATCATATTTTGGCCTTCTAGTATAGCAGAGCACACAAACATTGTCACGCAGTGATGTACAGTGAGACACAGTGCTTTCTCTGTTTTAGAGGGTCGTAACGTGCAATAAAATACAATGTTTTGGGATCAAAATCAAAGATTTTTAAAGATTTTTTCATATAAAGTAAAAACAACAACAACAAAAAAAGCACAATTGATGCATGTTAATGCAGCGCCAATTGTTTGGATGTGTATTTTCCAGGTTTGCTCGGCTCTGCTGCGAGGTTCAGTCCAACACCTCTCTATTCTCAATGTGTCAAAGAGTGTCTTCCCTCACAGGTAAAGAACCCCTTGTGGGCGTACTGGCAATGAGTGATGGATATTAAAATCAACACATTTCTGATTTATCAAGAAAGAGTACATTTTATATTTTATTTTGATTACAAACATGGCAGATTATCTCACAGAATGAAATGTTCTACCTTTAAACCTATACAGTTATATCAGAATCAGCCATCTTCCTCATATAAGGAACTAAGAATGCTTTTTAAATGGGTATTTGCATAATCAATTTTTTTTCTGCACTTCTGCATTTTCATTTGTGAATATATATTTCTGTGTTAATTCTCCTGTACATTGTTGTGCACCATGTGCCTTTAGAGCATGGTCTCTGGCTCTCAACTGCACTGAGGCTCACCTGTGAGTCTCCTTTCCATGGAATTGCAGGGCTGTCCACTGCAAGTGTTTTTTTATTGCTATGAAGACAGACTGCACCTTATGGGACTTGTTACATTTGGTTTTATTTAGCCAAATTCTGTCTCAATGTTGTTGTGTGACACCTGCTGGTGACAAAGGGACATTACAGACAACATGCAGGTAGAGGATCAGATTCCAAAGGGTTTGCATGTATGTTTGTTTGGGTTAATAAATGTGCACGATTTGAGTTTGTGTTTAAATTTGAGTCTCTGTGTGAGTGAATGAGTGTATGTGTGCTTCTATATTTGTGTGTGTGTGTGTGTGTGTGTGTGTGTGTGTGTGTGTGTGTGTGTGTGTGTGTGTGTGTGTGTGTGTGTGTGTGTGTGTGTGTGTGTGTGTGTGTGTGTGTGTGTGTGTGTGTGTGTGTGTGTGTGTGTGTGTGTGTGTGTGTGTGTGTGTGTGTGTGTGTGTGTGTGTGTGTGTGTGTGTGTGTGTGTGTGTGTGTGTGTGTGTGTGTGTGTGTGTGTGTGTGTGTGTGTGTGTGTGTGTGTGTGTGTGTGTGTGTGTGTGTGTGTGTGTGTGTACACATTTTTAGTGTAACAGATGGGTTGTGGGTGGAGTTTCTTCCCATTATTATCTCGCTTTCCAGTTTGTCTCTGGGGAGTTGGGGACAAAATCAGGGGAGGAGGGGAGCAGAGGACAAGAGGGAGGGTCACATAGAGAAGATGATTGGGGGGGGAGGTTTTACCTGTGACTTTGAGTGATTTCCTTTAAGAAATCCCTTCTTAGCCCTTTAGTTGTTGAGAAAAAGATGGCTCTTTAGCAATAGATTACAGTTTAGACAGGTTTTAGTTAGGTTAGACTTTTAGGATGTAGAAAAAGTACCACCAGTTTCACATTTCACTGAATTTCAGGTCTGATTACGGAATTCTATTTTGAAAAAAGCTTTAAAGAGAAGTTGATGAGAAGGTGAATGCTTTAAGTGTTATTTCTGCTCTTTTTTTTCTTTCTGTAGGAAAGGCAAAGAGGTGCCTCCATCATTCAAGCACTTCTTCAGCAGTGCCATGTCTCTCAGCTCCATCAATGTGTCAGGAACAAAGCTGCCGCCAGAGGCCCTCAAGTGAGAGAACGGTTCATTCACATTTAATGTGTCTGAGGAGACGCTCCTTCTGCCCCACATTCTCTCTGACTGCACATTTTGTTGCTCAAACTCTGTTATGACCTTCCAGTTCAACCCGTCCACATTTAAAGCTTTTGGACTTTCAGGCACTGAAAATCATTTAGTTTACGTTGCAATGAGGATCTGCTGCAGGAACAATATTCAACATTTAACACTTGTAGACTCACTAGTAATGAATCTTTAACTACATTAAGCAGAAGAAACGTTATTTGAAAAAATATTTAATTTTGTTTAGCGATTATTCTCTTATTAGTTTGAAGGTCAATTATTTACCTAAATTGAACAATATTGTTTCAGAGCTCTCCTGCTTGGGCTGGCCAGTAACATCAACCTGAAAGAAGTTTCTTTAGACCTCAGCTGCTGTGAGGTAAGACCAAGAAATCAACTTCCTGAGCCTTTCACCTCATTACTCATTTCATTTGAAGTGAATCTCCATGCATACTTAATATCCAGATCAAAACATTTCAGTTTTTCATTGTTGTGATATCTGCCAAGGTGTGTTCAAAGCAGGCGCACACCAGAAACCTTTTTCACAATTTATAATAAATCTTTTTAATATTTACTAACACAATGTTAAAATCTTAATGTTACAACGGCAAAGTTGAAAACCGCTTACACAAACTGATACCTGGCTCCCACAGCTGTAGTTCAAGGTAAATGCATGGCGCGGTAATGCTGAATAAATAATGCAAGTGAATCTGCTGTGGAGGTAGGCTGCACAGTTTAATCACAATGCTTCTAAATACGGTGAATGAAGTGAAGTCAACTGCAAAAAGTTGATTATTTGGAGGCATCTGTTGATTTCTTTTTACTTTTTATTCTCCCTGTATTTAGTCTTTGTAGCACTTGTGAACTAGCACTTGTCAGTTCCAGCTTTTTTGAAGTGTTGTGTTTAATAGTTTTGAAGTAAAACTTGTCCAATCCAAAGTTCCAAAGCCATTTGACAAGCCTGGCTAGTGACACCATTAAGAGGCTGTCTAATGGAGTGCTTGGCAGGCAGCAGGTGGGGGTGGAGGGGGAGAGATGAACACGGGTGGGGGTGGATGGGGGTAGTTAGTTTCTGTCTCTGATTGTGTCATTGCAATTTCCCCCCCACACACACACACACACACATATAGAAACACAGACACACACTAGCTCGTGCTTGCCTGGCTCCCCTGCCTTCATCTCCGCCCCTGCATGCACAGAAAAGGACAGCTTGCTGACGATTGAATGGAAAACACATGAATACAAATTACACAGGAAATCCAATTCAGATTCCCAAACTGAAGCTGTGGCGGAAATGATGCGTTCTATCCTCTTTTTGAAGTCTTAATGAACCATTTGGTGGAGGATCCCAAAATCTGCGCTGTGAGTTGGTCGACAGCGCTCAAAATAAGAACTCTTTTTAAGTGCATTTGTACGAATGTGTGTGCTCCTGTAAACAAGTATGATCATTAAGCTTCGGTGTGTTTTGTTGCTGGTAATTGTTGCCTCTGACATGCTGTTCTCTCACCCTAATGCCTCTGTAAGCTTGGCCATTGTGTAAGTACCAATGAGCTCACACTTAATAATTAACATTTCATGCCTCCTCCTCATTCGGATTTGCACATCTGTTTTGGAAGATATTTTTATTTTCTGCCAAACCTTGTCTTCAAGGCGTCCATTTTTCCATCAATGTGGAATGAAAAAATTCAACTAGAAGCAACAATTAGCTGCAATTGTTTGTGTGTGATCTGTATTGTTACTTACTGGAGTTCCTCTTGCATGTTTGCAATATTAGTTGTCTGTGCTGTGCGTCTGTGTTCATTGTGTCTAAAAAAAGCTCCAGTCCATACCATTTTTCCTTCTCATATTGTTCGGTTTCTTTAACTGGTGCATCTGCAGATATTGAGTTCAGATCTGTTTTCAAGTAAAATAATATGCATGCTATTAATAAATTTGTGTATCAGATCATAGTAAAACAGCATGGCAGCACTGCTCAAACTGTAGACTTAAATACATCAGTCATCCCCCTTTACCTGTTTGGAGTTTCTAGTGCCAAATAATGCAGAATTGCCGACATTTTGCAATCTCTGAGTGCACATGCTTTTTCTTCTATTACCACAAAGCTGTTTTCTCTGGTAAGATATAAATGATCCGAAAACAGTTCTTCTCTGAGCTTTAAAAAAAGGAGTTGCATCCATTTGAAACAAAACCATGGTGGTTGGCAGTGCAAGTTGCTGTGAAGGCTTGAAGAGTTGAAGGAGAATTGATGTTGGATAAAACAGTTGGCTTAAAAACTCAAGTTTTCCGGATCAGGGCATCTGGTATATTTGCAGGTACTAATCACCTTTTTTAGGCAGCATCCGAAGCATTTCAGGTATTAGTATCGCTTATTGGAACAATCTGATTGCGTGGCATGTACTTTACAGTTTGTATGTAGTTACATGTTTGAAGAATGTGCTCTTCTGTCTCTCAGTTGCGTTCAGGAGGTTCTCAAATCCTTGAAGGATGTATTGCAGAGATCCCAAACATCTCCAGCCTAGACATCTCTGACAATGGTGAGATGGGAGCTTCCATGCTTATTCTACCTTATATTTATTGCATTTTTTTAAACACTAACCCTAAACTCAAGCTTCATATCTCTATCTGCGTAAATCTACCTTAGTCAGCTTTAGGATTTCTAATCCGTTTTTCTCCACCTCCAGGCCTGGACTCAGATCTGGCCACGCTGCTGGTGTGGCTGGCCAAGAACAGATCCATCCGACATCTCTCCCTGGGGAAGAACTTCAACAACATCAAGTCCAAGTAAGAACACAGATGAGAGGCTGCACAGCTGATGTGTACAGATGTAGCTGAGAGAGAAACCCCAGTGGTTAAGCCATGGGTTTGGTTTGGTTGTGGCTTAGTATGACTCAACTTATCCAACAAAGCACTGATTTGTCCAGAAAATGCAATGTGGCAATAAAGACTCTCTCACTGCCTACTTAGTGGAATATAGTGAATTGGTCACTATGAACAGAGATTTCCAAAAAATGTATATATAATAAAGAATTATGTAGAAAAATAGACATGATTAGTTCAATTTGCCTATAATAAAAAAAAAAAAGCCTATTAATTCTGATTTCCTTAATTCTTCCTATCTCTCTTTTGCCTGACTTAGAAACCTCGCCCCAGTGTTGGACAGCCTGGTCCATATGATTCAGGAAGAGGAATCGGTGAGTTTTTAATTCCCCTTCTCTGTCTGGCATTTGCTAGGAAGAACAAATTATTTCCACCAGCTGCTCTACAACTGATCTCTGACCTCTGGTGTGAATATAACTCCCTCCAGTGATCAATAAAGTATCCGATTCAACTGAAACCATGTGGTGTTTGAGATACGGAAACATTCATGCAATTTTACTCACATAAACTGTGCATGGTCAGGTGTATGAAGTAGCGAAATTGGTTATTACCGTCCGTTAGACTCTCTGCTGATGATGATCAGCAGCTGGGTTCACAATTCAAAATCCCCTCTAAATCCTCTCTGTCCTCTTTAAAAGCAATAAATTAGTTAATTTTGGTATTTTGCTTTGACATCTGGGTTAAAATGTATATAAAATATCATTATTATTATATCTAAAACATTTTCTATCATTTCTAGCAGCCTAACCATCCCTTCTCTCCCTCAATGCATCTACATCATTTTATCTCTCTCTCCATCATGGGAGCTGTCACAAATCTTGCCCTGATGCCTGTCCTCTCATTCCTCCCCTAGTGGCTGGTGTGCTAGATTAATGGTCCTACTGAGATGCTCTGTGCTGCTGGATTAGTCTCTGGGTGCTTGTAGTCTGTTTGTGTGTGTGTAAGGCGGCGTATATGAACTGGTTATCTGGAAGAGCAGGTTGGGTACAAAGGGAGAAAGAGGGAGAAAAGTGATGGATGGGACTGGAAATTGTGATAGGAAGATGTTAAAGGTGGGAGGGATCAGCAGGGGGCTAGATCAGGTCAGGAATATGGAGCATGCACAGGACAGCTCATCTCATTGAAGAGCTTGTAGAGAAAATAAACTGTGTTGCAGGGACTTGTTTGGACTAGGGAAATAGAGTGTGTACGTGTATGTTGCAAGTGTTGCCAAAGTGTGTGTGTGTAACCTGTCTCTTGGGTACCTCACAACCAGAGCATATGTTCAGACGCAGTTAGGAGAAGGTCTGTACAGATAACAACCGTCAAATTGTTTTCAGCCTAACATAGTTACCCCTTTTGCCTGTGTGTAGCCAGCAGAGAAAGCTCACAATCAAACACTCCCACAGTGTAAATACAGTTACACACCTCCAGGCAGCATATTTGCTTGGTTGTGTTTCTGTGTCCTGGCCTCAGTCCAGGCTGTTAAACCTGGGATACCTTATGGCTGCTGGAGTATGGGAAAAAGTATTTTTTTTTTTTTGTACAGCACCTGAGGAAGAGCCCGGACGGCTCGAAACGTTGTGATTAAATACGAGTATAATTGGGAGCTTTAGTGTTGCGAGTCTTTTTTGCAGTTTAGATATGTTTCCGACTCAGCACCTTATCAAGTGATGTGCGTGTGTTTTTTGACTTTTTTTTGTATGGGGAAAGGAGCCACAGGTCGGACTAGAACCCAGGCCAGCCTCTTGGAGAACTATGGCCCCTGTACATGGGGCAGGACCTAACTGCAAGCCACCTGCGCCCCCCAAATTGTGATTAATAAAGCAGAATATGATCATCTGTCTAATAAAAGGAGCAATTCTTCAATCGCTTAATATTGCAGAGAATAGAATGAGACAAGTGATATAACTCACACGTGTCTGCTGTAAAAAAAAAAAAAAACAGCAGACAGAGTTCACAAGCATGAAGGTAAAGAAGTAAATGCTTAACAGAATGGAAAAAAAACATTACCAAGAACAACTGTACATCCTCAATCTCTCCTGTGTTACAATAATAATAAGTATTTAAGAAAAGGTAATGAGTGATAGCATCCTCTTCCCCTCTGCCAAGCAAATGAAGACTATAGTGAAGAGATGGGATGTTATGTTGCTGAGCATACACTGCAGGATACATGAGTTTCATCAGAATATTAAACACTGTTCATCATTTTATGGTAAATACAGTTAATGGATTAATCTGTCTCTGTTATGAGGTCACTTTTATTTGCATGTCTTTGGGCACAATTTCTCATTTACTTGGTTTTATTAACCATGATGTGTATGCATACCCAGAGCAATAATGTCATTATTGAAGTGATTAATAACGGCAGAGAATCTGAGCTGGTAAAAGTCATTAGCTTCCGCTACAGTGAGGGAGAAGATACAGATATCCAATCAGATATTATAGACTATCCGTTTTCAACAATTACTTTGTCTACCTGATGGTATTTTTTTGCACCAGGTTTATATGCTACTATGACATTTTTAACAGATTTTCATTTATATCAAAGTTTTGCACTAAAAAGTAGTGTTGGAACACAATGATAGGGATGTTGTTACTGATTTATATCACTGGAGAACAAATTAGCTACCGTGTCCTTGGTCCATAAACTTGTAAATTTGCATGTTTAATGTCTGCTCTGAGCCTCGCAGGAGCACAAGCAGGCAGTAAATAATTCTCTCTGCATCTTCAGACCAGACATAAAAAAGTAATTTCCTGCCTTTATAACCATGTTGATGCAATTCTAGCACACACTCATGAACAGATGTACATCGATGCATATAGAAATCTCAGTTTAACCACACCCTTAAAAGAAAATAGCTTTGTTAGAGCGGCAAAAATGCTTTCTAATCACCTAAATCACAAATCAGTCTTTGCTGTATTGACCCTTCTTTGAATGGCATGGCACAAAAAGGCATGAACACTGACTTTGATATCAAGATTTCTTTGTCATTTTCCGCTGAAGGAAAGAGGCTCCTTCTACTTTCCCTGTTCCCGTTTTTGCATTAGCGTACTTTTGCATCTCTGTGCTGTTAGTGTGACATCCCTCATGTTATCCAATGTGGAGGAGAGCGACTCCCACTCGGTATCTTATTTAGATTTGTTCTGTGGAAATTCTGCAAAGGAAATCTTTATTTCCAGTGAACACATGTTCTAAACATAAAGTGTGGGCTCAATTTTTCACACTGGATTTACTGCTTTTTTTAGATAGCTGCTAACCCACCAAAGAGATGAATTGTTCAGAGACCTCAGTATCTTCTGTATTTTTCATACAGATCATAGAATGAATCGAGCTGTTACAAAAAGTAAAAAAAGGAGCTTACATTTACTTAACTATACTAAAGTACAATTATTTGTTTATGTTTAATTGACTGTTTTGTAATGATTTGGTATTTAAAATATTGTTATTTTTACTCCACTGCATTTATCAAGCCTCTTTAGTTCGTAGTATTTGCTTTGCAGATAAGGAATTAAAAACCTGCAAAAGGCATTCAAAACAAGGGCTGTTTTCTGAGCCGCATACTGAATAATACTATCTAATGCAGTATGTTCCGCCTACTGCATTTTGCATACGGCATTCAACAGTAGTATGTAGTATGACTACCAGTCTGTGGTTATTTAGCAGTATGGCCAGGCTAAGCTGGATTCTGGAAGTAAACAACAGCCCTGCAAACGCAGCTGCAGTGTGGCATCCACTTACGGTCTGAAAAAAAGCTGATAGTTTGTTTTTTATGGTGGTTGGCATCCATTAGTGTTGCAATAACTCGATCTGCTGGATGTCTGTCATTTCAATCCCCGGCCTGGCGCTTTGAATTGTTGGAGACGGTACGCAAGGAAGACTGGTCTGGCATTCTTGAGACTTTTCCCGTACCAGCACGACATTTGGGGGGTTTTAGCATACTGCAGATCTCACATTTGTTCACATACTATACACTGCATTTTGGCCAAATCAGTCCAAACTACTAGTAAAGTAGGCGGTTTCGAAAACCACTGAGTCGTACAGTATATGAAGTCTACTGAATCAAACCGGCTAAAATAATCAAAACCAGGGGTACCACGGCTGCTTCAGGAAAAGTAAAATAATTATTTATAAAGGAAATGAAATACATTTTTTTTTTTAAATACAAACATTTGGATACAAAAACAAATTTCAATTTGATTCTCACTCACAGCAGTCATATTAAAATGTTCTTCAGCACTGTAAAATACAGCAATGTTCCAGCATCCAAATTCAGGAGTTGTGAAAACTGACACCTACCTACACCTACTGCCTCTGACATGGATAGAGATACTTATAGCGGTAAACAGTTATGTCAATTACTCTTGGCTGTAAAATTTGGACTGACACTCCTCTTATATTTCTCCCAACGGAGCCAGTGAGCAGCATATATTCTGGCCTCAGCATGTTTTGAGAAGACAGCTCTCCAGCTGTGTAAATGACATGCATCACAGGGCAGCTCAGCTGTGCTGAACAGACGGGCTCTGCAGGACGTTTGTAAACCCTCATATCAGTCTCATATCACAAAGAAATCCACTTGATCCAGTGCTGAATTTTTCATATTGCCCTGTGGAGTTAGGAATGAGGGTACCTCTGACATTTTGGTCTTTTGAAAGTCCTCTTGATCCTCTGATGAATGTTTAATTTAGGTTTGCCCTTTCGAGTCACACGCACCTGGAGGAACATGTAGTTTTATCACTTCTGTTGCTTCTGTGAAAGGGGACGTTAAAAAAAACAACTTAAATGAACATCTTTAGATTACATGCTAATGACATAAGTTCAAACTGTAGGCGGTAACTAAATATTTACAGATTTGAAAAAAATGAAATATTAAAAAGACGCTTAATCTTCAGAAGTATTTGTAGTGTTTTCATAGTTGCTGTGATCCTGAGAGGATGCTCTTCTGCACTTTCTCTAAGGAAGTACCAAAATTCACAGTGAGTGAAGGGGAAAAAACACTGATCATAAAGATATAAATATAAGACAAGGGAAGCATCCATTGGCAGTGATGTCAAAGACACTCTGTCAGGAAAACAAGATGGTACTGCCTAAGAGAATATTGATGCTCTTAACAACAAAAAGTACTAAAGCTTTTGTTAAAGGCTGAATGTGCGACATTTTACACATAAATACAGCAGAAATCCAGTATACCCTCTGAAAATATCTCTGTGAGTCATGACTGTCTACAATGAGTGTGACACCCGAGTCCAGCTGTCTGTGATATTGTCTGAGCCGTATCTATCTCATTATGATCTACATCATAATGTACTCACTAATGATTTTAATGACACGTAAGCGTTTTTAGGTCATGGTCATTTCATGTAAATTTACATGCAATGTGAAGCTACGAGCAAACTAACAAGCGCTACCATTAGCCTGCTAGCACAACAATCCAGCTCGAGTTGTTTTGGTTTCATGCTGTTGCTCAAGGGCGACATCTACAGGATCAAAAGGTCGCACCTTAAGCCTTTAAAGTTGGCAGTCATGTACACAACAATAGCCAAGACATTCAATAAGTGTTTGATATTGATGCCAAAGCTAAATAAATACAGAGAATTTGAGGTGGGCTCATTTCTTTCTTCCTCTATTTATTAGCCCACACATGGCAGATAAACCAAAGACATTCTGCTTTCCTTTAACACTGCAACAACCACACCAGGTGTAACAGTCTGTCATTATTAGATAGCATTTTACCTGTTGTTTTCATGATATAAAACCCCTCTAATAACATTCTCCTGTTCCAACCGCTTCTCCCTCCACAGCCCCTCACCTCACTGTCCCTCGCAGACTCCAGATTAAAGAGTGACCTGACCATCGTTTTGAATGCTCTCGGCAGCAACTCCTCACTCACCAGGTTAGACATCAGCGGAAATGCCATGGGGGACATGGGAGCCAAGATGCTGGCCAAGGCGCTTCAGATCAACTCCAAACTCAGGTCAGCATATGTTCAGAGGTCAAAGGCTGACCGAGCCCAAAAAATAATCCTTAAAGAATAGTCTTACTATAATTTAATAATCCCTATATTTACATGTTTATTTATAAAAAGTAAGGAAGGTAAGAGGTGATCTTTGAAGGCAATCTCTCTGAAGCTCGTGCCACTTGTGTTTTCTCTGTGCAGGACTGTGATCTGGGATAAAAACAACACAAGCCCTCAGGGTCTTCAGGATGTAGCAGCTGCTCTGGAGAAGTAAGTGGCTCAGTCAGCACCTTCAGTCAAACAGTATGTGTTTCTATGCTGGTGATATTGTAAGTAATAAAGTATACACACACTGCTAAAGGGATGGATGTGTGTTGCAGCCCAGATGTTATTTGCATTAGCGCAGAACAGGAGGACCACCTTCAGGTGTGTTTATACAGGAAGAGAAGGAAAGAGGATGAGAGGAAGGAAAACAGGTGGTGACAAACACAGGGAATAAAACAACAAAGAAACAATGGCGGAAGAAAAAGACGCTGAAGAAGAGAAAAAATGAGAGCACAACAGGCAAAAAGTGAGAGTTGAGACTGAATGAATTATGCTTTTTTTTCCACTGTTTGTAGATTTGAATGTTCAGTATTCTATGGTAGTACGAAACCGCATGTGCATTACACTAAATTTGCTTCTGGGATTTATCTCTGAGTGCCCCTCTTTCCATTTCCATCTTCTCTCTCTGTTTATCATATCCTTCAAGAAGCCCATCTTTCCAATTCCCCTCTGAGTCTTGGTAATGTTTTATTGAAAGAACAACATTTTTTTCTCGCTACTCTGTACAGCAGTTCAGCTTTGTGTGTTTGTGTGTGCTTGCGATTGCATTATTATTCCCTTCAGTCAATTTCCTCCTGTCTCTCGTGTTCTTCTTTATCAGGAAGTGTTCGGTAATACTCGATGACAATGTTGCATTCTTCAGATATTTTCTCTGAGCAATGCCTGCAAGCGAAACATTTTCAAGCAAA
This sequence comes from Tautogolabrus adspersus, assembly GCA_020745685.1. Lineage (NCBI taxonomy): Eukaryota > Metazoa > Chordata > Actinopteri > Labriformes > Labridae > Tautogolabrus > Tautogolabrus adspersus. The sequence goes on along the minus strand of CM036542.1, from coordinate 16,694,325 downwards.
TATATAAAGTAAAAGTGTCCCATAATCAGCAAACTCAAACATGACAGCACAGATTCTTTCCAAACATTAAAGATATAGTGTACATGTCAAGGACATATAGGACATATGGGATCACATGTAACATTTAATAATCTAAATGAGATCATGGGCCGGCTATGGCTCAGTGTTAGAGTCCTACCGCTATCAACCATCTTCTCTCAACTAGAAGGTTGAGGGTTCAATCCCAGCTGCCGCTCTGACATCAGACCATGGTTGTACAGATCAAGCCACACAGAGGAATCCTCTTTATTGGTGCTGATAGAGGGAATAGCTTGCCTGAATTTGAAAGATGTCTTGGCTGTTTTCACATCAGATCTGAGAGCTCGAGAGAGACGAGGGAGGAGAGCAGCCGAGTTCATACAGAAGTCAACTCGTTATTAGTCATGGCACCGTGTTGACTGCTGGTTTTTCATGTGCGTTTCTGTTTCATCGTGCTGCCAGGCACGTCTGAGTACAGATGAATCTCTGAACTTTTAGTTTCAAAACCATCAACATCCAATTCAGCCTCTTTCCTTTTTTTTGCCATCAGTTCCATCTCTTTGCCTTCCATTCTACTTTTTAATTCTTTTTCCATTTTCTCTCCTTATTCACTTTCTCCCTTTCTTAATCATATGATGAATATTAATACGGTGGGATGACCTCTATATCAAGATCAGAAACCTCTGTAATGGTGCCAGTTCATTGTACTAGACTAATGTGAGATGCATCAGTTTCCTTTTTGTTTATTGAAATGTTTTCTATCTGTACATCTGTAAACAAGTCTCTGCCTCTTTACCTTCCAATGAAATGTAAACGCTGTAATAATGTCCCGGGCATGTGTGTCAATTAGGAACTTTACCATCCGTTTCATGCCCATCCCAATCATCGATGCCTCCCAGGCTCTGAAGGCCAGCCCAGAGAAGACCGAGGACGCCTTGCTAAGGGTACAGGAAATATTCTTATTGGTTCATACAGCCTGCAGCAGTTTTGTTGTAGTGTCACAGGATTTTTACAGTGCATGCTACATTCCATAACTTAACAGAAAATCAAAAAGATGAACTTTCTGTGAAGAAGACACTGCAGAAATCTCAAAATGCCAATGGAGTGACAGAGTGTGACACTGTAATGACAGTTTTTTTCCCTAGTATCATTGCTAGGTGTAACTGAACGTATGCACTATATTAAAGGTAATGTAGAAAAGAAAATACTGGCAAGCAGGAAAAAGGATAAAGCTGTGTTATTGCCTGTACTGTATGTCAATTGCACCAGTGTCACATAATATAAATGTCATCATCATCATCCCTGCCCGCCTGTTCACACATTGGCTCATGCAAAGGTATTACTAGAGAGCAGGACCAATTCTCGTTAAAGTCAGAGTGAAAACCTCTCCATTAGCCTCCACCCATGCAGCACACCCCAAAAATGATGGGCCATTTTCAGGAGCATGTGAAGTTTCTTGTGCTTTTCTTAACAAAACGGTACAAAAAAATAAAGCTTTACGGCGACCTTTTCAGTAGTGTTCAAGTAGAAAGGATTGTCTTGTCCGGAATGCAGACGAACTGGAAAGAAAAACGGGACGAAGGAAGAGGTTCCATTCAAACACTGTTGAAGCAAGAAGTGCATGTGTGAAAAAAACAATAATAATCATGTTCATTAATTATTATGATGATTTGTGTTTTTCCCTGCAGATTGAGAATTATTTGTACAGGAACCATGAAACCAGAAAATACCTACAGGAGCAGGCGTATCGGCTGCAGCAGGGCATTGTAACGACAACCACTCAACAAGTGTGTAAAACTCTTCCTGAACTTACTAAACATTTAAAATATATGTTCTGCTTTATGTTTCAAACACAAACTCTCATGTATCATCTTTGTTTTCCAGATGATTGAAAGGATTTGTGTGAAGGTGCAGGACCACCTGAACTCTCTGAGGAACTCTGAGACAGATGCTATCTTGGAGGACGTCAGATCAGCAGAAAACCTCATCAAAGATGCCAGAAACTCTAAAACTGTGAGGAAATTCACATCCTAAACGGGCCTAAGAGGGGCATGTAAATGAAAAGGTTTAGCCTACAAGCTCATTTAGAGATCAGATCTCTAGTAGTTTACTTACATCCTGTATTCGATCCAATGTCTTCCTCTATGTGTCGTCCAGCTGCTCCCTAACCTCTACCACCTGGGATCAGCAGCCAGAGAGGAGGTGAACAGCTCGTCAGTAGGACCCATCCAGGAGAAACTGGAGTCGATGGCGGGGGAGGTGACGACCGTCATGGACCAACAACTGCAGGTACCATAACAACTTTTAGTCCAGAATTGAGTGAAATATAGTTTAACTGTTTCGATTTAGCACCCAAATAATTATGCCTTAAGATTATGGGTTACACTTGTTTTATCGTTAGGGCATTGAATCTAAGACAACTTAGGGGATATACCGTACCATTTACAAACCATGTCAACATGTCAGTCATTGTGATGCACAGGGTCACACACAAATGTCACCTTCATCCATCCCTTATCTTAACTGTTTCCAGACCCTGTTGGAGTCCATGGTTGATGCCGCAGAGTCTTTGTGTCCTCACGTGATGATGAGGAGTAATCTACGTCCAGAGCTGATGAAGGCCAGCTCAGCCAAGATGGTTGTACCCAAAAGTTTTGTGACCAAAACCCTCCTGGAGCAGTCTGGAGTGGATATTATCAACAAGATCAGGTGTGTGGGCATTCAAAAGTACAACGCTTTTTGTTGTTTTTGTTTAATTGAACCAGGAAAGCCTTTTTGAGATTAATTACGTCATTTACAAGAGTGTCCTGGCAGCACAATTCAACTACTACATACAGCACACACACTTTTTTTTTTTAAACACAGATCAACCAATCCTGAGTCACAAAGCTGATATCCGTCTAAGTATCTACAACCTGAACATTTTCCTCCAACACCTTCAATCTACTTTTGAAATGATTGAGAGAGACCAGCTCCCTCAGCCCAAGTCCTCTTGCAGCAGATTCCAAGCTGCAGGAGCAGCATACCTGAAACTCATTTTCCCCTAGGTAGTCTCTAGCTTCTAGCATTATTCACATGAATAAAAATCACATCATTAGGACAGAAGCCGGTTAAGTTTCTTCATTTCTATCCTTATAAATAAGGATATGCAAATGAATGTCTACAAGTAGACAAAGCAGACCAGCCAACACGAGCATACAGAGTAAAATGAAGAGTCAGGGCCTTAAGATTAGTAATGAACCTCCCTGCTCCATCGTGTACAGTATCCAAAGATTCAAGGCATTGAGAAGACGCACACACATGTAAAACATCAGTGTAGTCAATCAAAGGCATAACAGCGCTATCGACAAGTCTTTTTTTTGTGTGGAAAAAACAAACTAATTATTTCTGAAATAAAAGCCCAGCTGCAAATGTACCTTCTATACAAGATGCTGAATATGAAGCTTAATGCGTTTTTAAATGGAAGTATTGATCTGTTCGGTTATTTTGGGTCTGTTGTGTACTTCTCTTCTTCTTCTTCCTGTCAGTTTAGCTTTGAAGCCTGACCATCTCTCTCTCTCTCTCTCTCTCTCTCTCTGTCTCTTTCTCTTTCTCTCTCTCTCTCTCTCTCTCTCTCTCTCTCTCTCTCTCTCTCTCTCTCTCTCTTTCTCTCTCTCTCTCTCTCTCTCTCTCTCTCTCTCTCTCTCTTTCTCTCTCTCTCTCTCTCTCTCTCTCTCTCTCTCTCTCTCTCTCTCTCTCTCTCTCTCTTTCTCTCTCTCTCTCTCTCTCTCTCTCTCTTTCTCTCTCTCTCTCTCTCTCTCTCTCTCTCTCTCTCTCTCTCTCTCTCTCTCTCTCTCTCTCTCTCTCTCTCAGTGAGGTGAAACTGAGTCTGGCGTCCTTCCTATCTGATCGCATTGTTGATGAGATTTTGGAAGCTCTGTCTTCTTCCCAACTTACCCTGGTAAGAATAAAGTAAACTAAACTCCAAACTGGCTCATTGATTCATTCATCATGCCTGTTTATTTCCAATGCTGGCACATCATTTCAGCTGCATCAACTGATATTGCTACTTCAGATGTCAGAATATGTTTAGTATGTGATTGTCCCCCATTTAATCCTTTACTAATTTCTCTGTTTACCTTCTTTCCCTTCGCTCTTTATGCCTTCTATCTTCTCATCTTGTCTTAACACTCTTCTTTTTTCTTTTTTTCTTTTTATAAACCTTCCCTTCTTGTTCCTGCACCAACATCTTCTCACAACAACTCTGCTCCTTGTTACTCCTTCTGTCTTCAGGCTGACCACCTGGTGCGGCGAGGTCGCCCTTTGGTGCAGCAGGAATCAGTAGATCTGGACGTTCCAGAGGAGAAGATTCCTAAACGGGCGTCAACAGAGATACTGGAGGCTGAGAGGCTGGAAGACCTGGAGACATGCATGGTAGGTTTGGGTGGTTAACCTGTGAACTTGAGCCCAATAGGTTAAAATATACAACATCATTCTCTAGCCCAGTTTGAGTTTAAAGACTAATCATATTTGATGATTCACAATTTCATTATTTTATCGTTTTCACTGGATTAACAGATACTCTCATTAAGTAAGTATTACACAAATACAAGCAACTGCACCGAGCTTCATACAGAAGAATGAAAATATGAAATAACCTCTGGTTAACATTTATCAATGAAGGAGGGGCTTTATTTTGCAGGACTTAAAGGAAAAAGTACAAAAACAAATATTGTTTACAAATGTATTCATGTTTTGTGTAAGTATATGGGTTTTGGGACGAGGTGTGATTCTTTTTTTAATTCATGTTTAATCTCCATTTGTAGCTGTTCAGTAGCTGAAGGCTGCATGTTCCTCTGGTCTTGTCTGTTTCATCTCCCTTCCCCCCCTAAGGTCTATTCACCTTTAGTTCTCCTGTTTTACAATAATAAAGAGCACTCAGAGCTCATGGATGTCCCAGCTTTCTCTATCATTTTGTCTTCTCTTTGCCTTACTGTGTTTTGTCTCTCTTCCTCTTCAATCTTCTCTCCCTCTTTCCTTCCTTCTCCTTCAACCTTTGCTCCATGGAGACTTTGTGCTGCACCAGTGTGAGTACTTCTCGACTGTCCCTCTGCCTCTCTTCTCAATCATCTCTCTTTCTCTGCTGCAGCTTTTCTTTATCACAGACATGCTCCCATATTGCTTATTTGATCGCTATCATTTAAGATATTGTCTGAAAATGCACTATGATTATGGTGTGTTGCATTTATATGTCACTTCCTTACTCTAAGAGACCTATTTGACACCACTGAATGCCAACAACGAAAAAGGATATTTTACTCAAGATTGCACTGCTTACTCACTCAAAGCTTTACATGCTTCCACCTCAATGAAATGTTCTTAGTGATATGATATTCTTTTGCTTGGTATGTCATCAACTCGTTGTTAATGTGGATCACAATACAATATAGTGTTTACCTGTTTACAAAGAAAGTGGTGTTAGATTTAGAAGTCTAGATTGATTATTCATTCAAACAGGATACTGTTTATTTCAAGAAAAACATTGCTAATGAAATGGAACGTTCAACCAGTCTTAAATGATCCAAATTAGTTATTTAGACGGTCAGTCAATAATGACTACAACATCTGATTACCTGCTTCTTTTTCAGATGACTCCTAAATCCAAGAGGAAGAGTATCCACAGCAGAATGCTGCGGCCTGTGTCACGTGCCTTTGGTAAGCAGTTTTTATGTTACATTTTAGTTTTAAAGGTAGAGTCAGTAGCATTGTTTGTTGCAGCTTGTAAATGAAACATTCAAAATGGGCCCATCCTCCTGTGCTCATCTGCCCCAGAAGCACACGCCCCCTAAAGGACGTAGTGTCTAAGTGTACTGCTTGTACCTACACTTCAAGCTACCCCATGCACGCACATGCTAAGCGCTGATGTTTTGCACCTGCCTGCCAACAGAAAGCTAACCCGAGGTTCACCTTCATTTTACAAGGAGCTTGATCTGCTTGGCGTTTCGCCTCACTATGATTATATTTTCTCTTTTTTTTACCGCTACGTCCGTCATATTTGCTGGTTTGAATCCACTCTGCAGAGATGGAGTTTGACCTGGACAAAGCCCTGGAGGACGTCCCTTTGCATGTTGAGGACTCTTCATCTCGAACTCCTGCTACTCCCCCTACTCCATCTCAAATCCTGCCAAAACTGGAGCAACGTACACCGGGGGGGATGGTGGAGCTGCCGTCTGAGGAGGAAAAGAAGCTGCAGCACTTCACCAAGCTACGACCCAGACGGAACAAGAAAATGCATTCTACCAAAGTACCTGTGAGTAGAGCTTGTGCATCCTTCGAGTTCAAGACATGATCTGCGCTATAGGGGAATCCTCTCTTCTTCCAATGTAATGTTAAACAGAAAAGATTAAGAACAAGTGACATTTGATTCTTCAACTTTGTCCTTTAGCAAATCAACAGTACTCCATCTCAGGATGGGGAGCAGAACGGCCTCATGGGAAGGGTTGATGAAGGTGTGGATGAGTTCTTCTCTACAAAAGTCACAAAGATGGATTCAAAGTAAGGACTTAATTTACATTTTTTATCATACAGAACTTTCCTGTATTTCTATTTCCAGTAGAAATATACTGCGGTGTACTTTTTCTTAATGTTTGCTTTTTTCATCTCTGAAGTTTCATGTTTTGTGCTTTTGTCTCTCCTTCATCTTGTTGCGTTTCCTCTCAGGCGTTCCCTGAAGAGCTCAGAATCTCAGGATGGAGAGAAGAAGAAGAGTAAAGGAGGATTCCTCAACCTCATTAAACGTTCCTCCAAATCAGATAAAGCAGAGAAGTCTGAGAAAAACCATCCGCCCCCTTCATCTTTTGTAACCTCAACGCCAGCCTCTACAATCCCTGAAGAGCCCTCCTCACCAAAGATGGCAGTAAGGAGCCCAGCACCGGAGACAAAATCCAGGTAAACATCTCAACAAAAATATTGATATCTTTTTGTTAAAAAAACACAACAACTTTTTTTAGCTATGTAATCTTAGTGTACCAGGTACCACTGAGTCTCTGATAAGTCTTGTCTCTGCTGCAGAGACGCCTCCAGCCGCTCCCAGTACACAGACTACAGCAGCAGCTCTGACCGCTCAGAGGAGCTGAGGACTCCAGATTCCATTGACGAGCCTTGGGAGAGCTCAGACGGTCGGGGCAGTCCTCAGGGAGGTCGAAGGTATCCAGGGTTACAGATGATGGGAAGTGGTCTGCTAGCAGAGATGAAGGCCAAGCAGGAGAGGAGAGCTCACAAGGTGAGAAACGTTTAAAAAAAAAAAAAAAGAGCTCTGGGGTTCAAACAAAGAAGGAAAGTAAGGGACAGATGAGAGATGGTAAGATGTGACAAATGTCTCGAAAAGACATGATTGAGAAACATTAAGTGCACAATATTCTGCACCTGCAACTTTAATTAAAGATCCTACTTTACGGCATTTATTGTAGACATGTGAAAAAGACAAAAATAATAATAATGACTTAATTTATATAGCTGCATTTAAAACCGATGTTTACAAAATGCTTTCACAGACAAAGCTAGAGCAGAAACTCTGGATTATAAAATAAACATCAACAATCAGGCCAAACAGAGAGAGGTCTAGAAATTCATACAAAAGGGAAAGAACATGCAAACACAAACAGTCAACAAGAATCAATGCATATAAAGTGAATTACAGTGATGGACCAGGCAGGTTAAGTACTGGTGAAAGTCAAACTCATCTTCAAATCAACTTCCTGCTTCATCCGGAGCCTGTAATCTTATAACATGTGATAAGGTCAACTTTAGGTCAACATATAGATGCAGTGCTAGAGGTGTCATAAGGTCCAGATCAGGTCAGTAGGAGGGCCTTGAGTTGAGATGGTTCAATCATTTACAAATTACTTCTCTTTTCTCTTGATAAAGACAAAGCAAACATGGCATGAAAAGAAAACAAGAGTAAACGAAGCTAAAACATTGAATTTCAATATACAATTATTATTCTACAAGAAGGTAAAATAAAGTAAAGCTTAGTTATTTTATTCTTTGCTAGATTGAACCTTCAGTTTTGAAGAGATCTATAAAAATTGAGTTTAAGTTACATTACATTTTTTATGATAGGGTTGTGAGAGATGCTTGTTTTTCGACTTCTTCGACTTTGTTTTGGCCAGAAGGTACTGTTGATATTCACTTTACGCTTGTCAAGGCTGTGATGTTTAACAATTAGAAGGATCCCCCTCTCTCTCATTCACACAAACGCACGCACGCACGCACGCACACACACACACACACACACACACACACACACACACACACAGGGATGCTTAGATAAGGAGCCTTGAATATACTGTATCTTTAGGCTAGTCGATCCGCCTGTCAGCATTTTGACAGAAAAAAACAAACAACCCCAATTTCTGCCAGACGTCAAGGTGAGAGTAGGATGGAGGGAAGTGCTAACAGGAGAGGTGAAAGCATGAACAAAAATTGGATTGAAAGAAGGCTGATTTGCAAATTCTGTCATGACTCACAGCAGGATATAAATGTGGTGGGAATATTTCAACTAAATTCATTTCCTGAATTTACCAAGAAGCCTTCAAAAAACTTCAGCTCAGTTTATACCCTTGAATGCTCAAACTGTACCCAGGCTTGTTCATTTTTCTAAATCCACTTGCATCACCACTTTTCCTCAAAGAAGAGTTTTTTTGCTTTTTCTTTTTCTACAAATCCACTTTATTTTGATTCAATAGTAAGAAAACAATTGTAAAAAAAAAAAAAGGGTACCGTGTGTACATATGTGCAAATATGAAGTATAAGTTAGTGTTGGCAGCTGTAAGTGTGTGTTCACATGGTGTCCCTGTCTAGTTACTGCTCTGTAAACTGTTGTGTGTGTAGGTCAGTTTGTGTGTGCACATACACTAAGAGGTTTATAGTGTTGGAAGCATTAGGGTTTTTTCTGACCTTGTATCAGTGTCACTAAAGCTTCTTCTGCCATCTGCTTATTCTGGCTGGCTTCCAGCTGTGTGCGTGTGTGTGTGTGCGTGTGCGTGTGTTTGTGTGTATATTGTATGTGTGTGTGTGTGTGTGTGTATGTGTTTTTGTGAGTCTGTGTACATGTGTTTTTTTGTGGGCAAGTGAAATGGTCAGCTAGTCAAGAGACGGGTCAGGACTAACACAGAGCATGGTTGTGTAATTTTTTAGCTTTAGCATATTGTAACACAAGGGCGCCCCCTTCTGTTCAACTTAAGCTCTGTAATGCTATATGTACATTAAGTCTCACAGATTTGCACTTCTCCATTCAGTTTAGATAAAAGCTTAAAACTAAAATGTGCTTAATGTAATGGGAGAATTATATATTTTTAAAGGATTTCAGTCTGTTGTAGTGTTTGTACAGACGGTATTAGTTGGTATCAAGATGTAAAACTGGAAGAATAATAATAATTGTTGGTTGTACCATTCTGGCTTAATCCTAAAAAGATTTTGTATTTTGTCCTTGTGTTTCCTCCAGTCTTCCAGCCCGGACAGGCCTGACAGCAATGCAACAGGTAAGCAATGGTTTTATAAATACAGAAAACAATGTATTAGAGGGACAGCAATAAACCTTTTAAAAAGCTGTTATCAAGCTAACTGTTGATGATTAATGCAGACCTGTTTTTGGCTTTGAGGAGCTTAACTTGTGGTTTATTATACTGTGTAGGAACTGGATTCATATAGAACATAAAAGCTATTGTCTGCATGCACAGTTTTTAAACAGATGTATGTGCATCTTTTTGTTGTATATGTAAGCAGCCAAACCCCAGCCAACGGTTTCAGAGAGCAGGTCTTCTGGTGCCCCAAATAATAAATCAGAACCTAGGACTGGTTCTCCGGAGAATACCCCATCACGTGTCGAAGCCAAGCCTGAGCCGGCCCCCCGCCTCAGGGCTACATCCTCCTCCAGTTCCCCTGGAGGACCAGTGAGTCCCAAACCACCAGTGCCACAGGGGTCAAAGCCTGCACTGGCTGCACGACCCACAATCCCACAGAAACCGAGGAGCGCCAGCAGCAGCAGCACCAGGAGCCTGGGTACAGTTTGAGCCTTCAAACTCACAATTTAATTTATATTTGTAGCTGTATGACACACATTGTGTGTTACACTCAAAGTTCTCTGGTTGTTTTTACAGATGAGGGTCCAGAATCACTCAGCAGTGGCAGCGTGTCTCCTAAGGTCACAGCTCTTCCTTCAACTCTGAAGAGGATGCAGTCAGAGAAAGGGAAAGACGGACAGACTGGTCTACAGCAAGCGAACAAAACCACTCAGGACGGTAGGTCACATAATCTGTCTGTTGATAAATAGACTTGTTATGAACACCTTTGCTGCTTCTATTTCTCCTGTAAACACTGTTAGATGTCTGACAGGTGTAGTCTACCCCAGAGTTCACTCTATGTTTTCATTGTTCCCATGGACTGTCTGTCTACACCGACAGTATGACAGACTGATAGATTCAGGTCACAGTTCTTTCATCTACCATATATTATGTAAAAGTCAGGAAGCTTTGAGATTTATTCTTCACGTCTTCTTATGTTTGGTGTCTCCTCTCTTCCTTGTTCCCTGTATGTGATTAGTATCAGCCTTTGGGGACTGTCAAACTGTTTCATGAGGATTATTCTTGTTCTCAGGCAAATGTATTTTTTTAAATATGCTACTTGTATGTTGATATATTGTCATTCTTTGATAATATATATCAAGATTTTTTTTTACATTGAAGACATGATTTCTCGCTCATATTTCAATATTTTTCAATCACTCTGTTTATAAACTTCTAAACACCAGTTTGTCTGTTTCACAAAATTGAAAAAGAAATTTGGGAGGAATTTGTGGAGAGATGGTTACTTATTAAAGTTTTGATATATTAGAAATCATGAAATATGGTTTTATTTCTTTACACTTTCTAAACTAGGTGTAAGTTCGCATTTGAACATTAGCCATTCGCTGAAGACTTTTATTTTACAGCCACATGTAAAAAAAAAAAAAAGAATCCAAAGATATTTTTATAATAATCCTCATACTGTATCCTGTTTCATGTCTCTCTCCCCCTGTGACGCTTCCTCTCTCTTCTCATTTTCCTCTCTCTCTCTCTTTTCTTGTTTTTAGTGAGGGCGGGCTCTGTGTCAGACTCTCTGCAGCGACCTAGCCCTCTCCGGACCAACTCTGAGGATCACAGCTCTTTCAAGACCAAGGACCAATCTCCAAACCGGGACAAGGACAAGACAGCGGGCAAAAAGTCGTCAGACTCTGGAGAGGAGGCGGACAAAGAGTTTATTTTAATATGAGTGAGACAAACGAGTTAAGCCTAACCTTTATAAAAGCAAACGAGGAGGAAAATGATCAACATATTTTCATCTATATCAGAGGTTGGTCCTGTCAGACCTCACATTATGAATCACGCTTGGTTTGCAGGAAGACCTGCTGGAGTATCAGGTAATACAACACTTCATACTGAAATAAATTAGTTTATCAATTATATGGTTTCTTTATTTACAGAGAATTATCCTCAAATCAATTTTCAGTTATAACATGTCACCAAGTAAAACAAAACTAAGAGCTTCCTTCTCATTTAAAGCCTCTCCACTTCTCTCTTCCTTTTCTCTGCTGTCAGGTGAAAACATCTCGTCTCTTAAGTAATAAACTTTACAAGATTGAATGAAATGGACTCTGGGTTGGTCAAGCATTGTTTTTTTTTGTAACTTCTAAAAAAAGAGACATGATGCTTTCAGGACACAGAACACTTTCTGTTCAAATGACAGAATGAGAGTCTGAAACTTTAATAATCTGTAATAATCTTGCGTCTCGTTCATTTTTTCAGTTGCTTGTTTCACAGGGACCAAACACACACCACACTAAAACCAGGATCACTACTGTACTTGAACTCAAGCCAGAGAAGGACCCAGTGACATTCTTTTCCTCCAATGTATTTGTATAGATTTTCTATTTTAGTGCGTGCACGTTACTTTTTCTGGACTCCAGAGGTGACTGAATCATTATGCAATTCATCTTTCGTTTTCAGGAAAACACAGGTCCAGCTGAGACTCTCAGCCTGCCATACATCACAAATACACATTTGATGTAGCTTTCCTAACAGAGATACCACAGGTCACTCAGAGGAGACTGGCTGACTGAAAACTAAACTTATAGACTTATCAAACAGCCCGACTGGAGTCAAGTTTGTCCCTGTGTGAGGAGTTGGAGTGACCATATGAAGTGTTGCTTTAAGAGGACTGTAGTGCACTTTTACTTTACTGATAACCAATGAATAAGGCTTCAGCACTGTTAACTAACACTGTTCTCTGTGTTTACACTTCTATCTTATAAAACCTTTAAACTGCAGAAGACTTGTTCACGCTGCTTCAGGGGGAAAGGGAGTCTGTCTGTCATTACAGGGTGAAATACAGAGTGACGCCATAAATAGAAATGTTACTTGGTAAAAAAAAACAGATTAATTTCTAGCTAGTACTTCTTTCGACGAGACTAAAAATTCAATACACTCTGTTCCAATTATTTGCATCAGTCTTACACACTCTGTACTGCTTGTAAAGACAGATGGATCCCCCAACATGTACTAATATTGCCCTGGTGTGCTTATTGTTCAGTGAAGGCAACAAACTAACTTAACAAGAGGAATGTCATGGATCATCTGGAAGGTGTTTTGCTTCCTGTTTCAGGGTTTGATTTGATTTAGAATCAGACAGAAACATCTCCAGTCTGTTCTTTGAGTAAAAGCAGGACACTGAGGGAACTCCAGCCCTCAAATACTCCTCAGCCTGCAGACTTCAGGGGCTTTCAAGTTCAATTAACTTTACTTCCATTCTGTGCAAGACAAGACATTTGTTAGAAAAAAAACAGGTTGCAATCATATTGGCATGGTCAAAAACTATTAAGAATGCAGTGCCTGATGGGAAAGTAAACTGTATTAGCTTTGTTCTGTCTGTAGCATTCTCAGGTCCTGAATGCTACGCAACAACAACAACACAGGTCTCAGACTGACTCCTCTTATATTTGTCTCTCAGAGCAAGAAATGCCCTTTTCACACTGCTGCAAAGTCAGCAAACAGAGTATCTTTTTTGTGTATTTTTTTTTAACTAAAAATCACATAATTGAGAGGCATGGATAGGAAGAAAACACAAATTGCAACCTAAAGTTGAGGATTTAAAGTTCTAATGGTTGTCTTTGGCATAAAAACATGCATTTTTAGTCAGAAAGTAGATTGTAACAGACGTTTAGCATTTGTATTAGAAATGCAGAATAAAGAAAGTACAGATATGGCAGTTTTCAAATGATGAATAGCATCAACATCAAAGTCATAACTATGACTGGAAACTTTTTTTTTACATTTTCCTGAAAGAAGGAATACATATTAACCCTTCACAACAGTCGAACAGTCTTAGGAAATGAACCAAAGTATAAAGCAAAGTCTTCTTTCTTCATGCACTGTGTGAAAGGGGCACATCTTGTGTTTAACTGTACTGTACAAGAGTCTGATTCAAGTCAGGGCCAAAGGTCTCACTGGTGCACCTTTTCTATGGTGTCTATGGTTGTCTTTTTATGGGATTATAAAAAAAAACATGACTTCCTTACTTCTTTGTCACTAATTAGGGTTTGGGAATAACACTTTTTCTGCTCTGATGTCAACAACTACATATGTTTACTGTGCCAGCCCCAAAACTCCAGACATCACTTATATTTTGAAAGATGTACCAGGACACAGAAATAAACACTCCTAATAGGTGTTATATTCTGATGACTGTTTTATTTTTTTCCTGAAAATAATCCAGTATGGACACCATCTTCTTCGTTCTTGTGGTGTCCGAAGCAGCTGACAGTGTTTCGGTCATGTTTCAAAGACTGATGATGATTTCCTGTTCTAGCCTGAAAATTAGCGTCCTTCTTTTCTCTCATAATGGTGCAGGTAGCTGAGAAAGTGAAAAAAAAAAAAAGAGTCCAGACTCCTGAGGCTGTGTGTGACTGCATGATGTAAGGTGTACTGTATGTATATATGTGTTTTCATGCACGTAGGAGTGTGCGTGTGTATATATGTATGTGTAATATACACACATGTAACATTCACACTGTGATTAAACACGCCTATGTGAAAGCAGCAGATCCTTTATTGTTTTGGTACTAAGTACACTACTTTACTAGGGGTTTGTTGGTAACTTATTTGGAATAAAAACAGTGACCGTCTCAGTTTTTCCTGTTTTTTTCTCTCACGTGTACATTGTGTTCATAAGTGTAGAAATTAATTCTTTGTATGTATTAATTTGTTAAGACATGTAATCGATTAAATGTTACTTTCATCATGATTCACAAAAAGAAATAATGCAAAACAACGACTGTTTTCCATGAGCCGGAAAGAAGCAAAAGTACAAATGACATGTTGCTCATAATTTGTTTCATTGTCACGATTGATCAATACGTTTCTGCTGGTGTCAAACATTTCTTTTTGCAGATATCAATATTGATTAAAATCATTTTACAGGCTTCAAAACGTGTGCATTGTTTCTTTTTGTAACTACTCTGGAAGATTTATTTGCAGTGTAACCATACAGCCACTAGATGGCAGAAACATTTCTACAGTATGTTCTGTCTTTCACACAGAGGAGGTGTGGTTTCTCAGAGGTACATATGTCAACCAAGGAAGAAACTGAACAGGGTTGCACAGTTTGTCCACTCAGTCTTGTGTTGAAGTTGACACCTGGCTCTTCTGTTCTGTTATAAAATGGACAGTGCTTTTGATAACCTGGATGCTGCTGGTTTCCTGGAAATCTGGCAACACTTTGATGCAGATGGTGAGGAGAGTAAATTTGTTCATGCTTTTTTTCTTAATAAGTACCTGCTTAAGGAGATAAAACAGTATATAATCATCTTACTGTTTATAAAATGTAAAGGATTGTTTTGCAGTGAAAAATGTAAGTCCTTGTTATAGGAAGTTTGTGAAATATTCATCACTTAAAAACAATTCCGTCGATTATTTCTGTTTGAAGATTTTTTTTTTTTTTCTACCCAAAGCTAAAACTATTTCAGAAATATTCTCACAATTCTAAATGTTTGGCATGTCTGAAAGGATTTTGACGCGGAGGGGAAACAATCAGCAAAAACATACAAACTGAAAAAAAGGAGATAAAAGAGATTGAGCTTAAATGTAACTTCATTTTAAATTCTGCCTCTTGTTTATTTTTGTGTTGAACATTTTCTTTGCTTCCTTCACTAACAAGACTTGCACTGCTTGTTTTTGATTTGACA
This sequence comes from Tautogolabrus adspersus, assembly GCA_020745685.1. NCBI lineage: Eukaryota > Metazoa > Chordata > Actinopteri > Labriformes > Labridae > Tautogolabrus > Tautogolabrus adspersus. The sequence continues at coordinate 16,679,051 of CM036542.1, read as the reverse complement.
GATAATGGCTACATTGAGGGGAAAGAGTTAGATGAGTTTTTCCGTCACATGATGAAGAGACTGGCTCCACAGGTAAGTGACTTTGTTTCGAAAAATTCATCCAGAAAGTGTGATGACAGCAGTTGAATACATTGCATGTCAGGGCCTGCTGAACAGGCACAAAGCAAGCAGACTGCAGCACCATCATTATCTGATTTTACAAATGCACATTATACTAATCTACATGACAATTTTATACTTCATAGTTAACTGAAAATAAGATTATGCATTAGACAGGGTTTAACAGGAAACGCAAAGCTTTATTTTCACAGATTTTGCATCACTTTATCTCTGCTGTGTGGTTATCTGAAAACTCATGCAGCATCCAGGTTGGGTGTGGTTACTGTTAAGGGTGTAAGACACAACACAATCAAGAAGCTCTGGACACTGTCAAACAAGAACCGTTCATTTGAATTTACTCTTAATTGTCTCCGTGAAGCAACTGGAAATGAAAAACTGAAAAATAAAACATTGATAAGTCCATTTCCTGTGTGTGTGTGCGTGGGTGTGTGTGTGTGTGTGTGTGAGAGATTGGTTTGCCTGCATTTGTGCTAATGGGGTTGTTCTAAAACAAACAGACCCTGACCACATGTCACTCTCTGTCTGTCTAATGTTTACTCTCCATCACTTATGCCCCAAGGATAAGCCCTTGTTTGTGTGTTTCTCTGCACAAAATACAGCACAGACTTTATCTTAATCTATGCACTTAGCTGAAGAATAAATGTGAAATAAACCTCATGGAGCCTTTATACTCCTTTGATTCTATATTCACTGGTAAGCATGTAGAACTAATGCAGATAATTCAATTATCAATTCAATGCTCTGATGCATTTTTATACATCTGAATGAACATGATAAACTGAGAGTTAATGTATAAGTCACATCTACAAAATATAGGAGTATTTCATGCAGTGTGTCATTATTTTATTGCTTTACATTGTAAAGCTCCTGTGAGGAGCTTTCTTCAATTTTGGCACCCCATGTGGACAAAGTGTGGTGTCTTATTTCTTTGCTGATTGTGTCCTGTACATGTGTAAGAATTTAAAAAAAAGTCAAATGTATCACTCATGTAGAATCTTTGCAAAGGGAAATGTTTTTAAGAATGATGTTTCTGCAGTGTGCTGTTGCTCACTTCATAACCCTTCCTTAGTGGCAATTGGGGATCCAAAATGCATTTAAATGCTTTGTGTCAATGCTGTAAAACCTTCTGCTTAGCAACAGGAGAGAGCTGGCGCCACATGTGGTGTCTTGCAGGGAGGGATGAAGATGAATACATCTGTCTCGGTCTATGAGTGCTGGTCAGGCACCTTGTAGTCTGCAGACTGTGTGCTCAACAGGTTTCTAGAGGTACAGTTCAATGATCGAGGGTTTCCAAAGAGACACTGGTAGAAAAGCTTCTAAATGTGTTTCACAATAAATAAAAAAAAAGAAGCTTGTTCATACAGGAAGAGAACATGTGATTCTTGACTAAGATAACTGTGCATCATGCTCTTTGCTTTGTGTGTGAGAAAGACTTGGTTGGCCAAAACAAGTAAAGTGAGCTTAAATATTAAGAAGAATCAGCTTGGGTTTTAAAAGGCAAACCTCGAACAAAAAAAAATCCAGGAGCAAAGATGTATCCATGGTGACTGCTTAAAATAAATGTGACTCAGCCAGAACAGTATTTGTCCTTCAATAAAAAGAGTTCAAAATGTAGGGATAAGATGTTGTCTTGATTTAAAGGAACCATTGTAAAGCTCCACTTTTTTTTTCATTTACATTTTTACTTCTTCAGGATTTTTTTTTACATTTCATTTTACTCTATCACAGAGTGCTCACCTTGTGAAGTTTAATAAAAGTAGTACATGTGCCTTAGGGGTAAGAAAATCAGTGTTGTGTTTTAATATATTGTGTCTTTGCAGGAGAAAGTTACCGAGGAGAGAGTTCAGAGACTCAAGCAGAGGTTTATGTCGGCCTATGATGTCACTGCTGATGGGAGACTACAGATCCAGGAGGTACTACATGGTTCCTGTGTCTAAATTCCTTTTAAATTACTTAACTTTTATTTAATTCATACTGAATATGGTGCTGTATTGGGATTAAAGTTGACAAACCAATTTAACATTTTTCCTTTTTTTCATTTACATTTCAAGATCCTTTTTCTCTCCTCCATCCGTTCTCTCTCTCTCTCATTCTCTACTCATTCTTCCTCAACCATCCCTCCCTCTTTCCACTGCATCTTCTATCTTTTATTTATCTCCTTTTTTTCCAAGAAATGTAACACTAAAGTTTGATTACATCGAGCTCTTGAATTTTTCTCTCTGTCAAGAGCTCCCATTAAAACTCCACTCTTTGTAAGTGACACTTCTCGTCGTACACTATCAGCGTTTCATCGGAACATTTCATTCTATGAAAGGAAATTGTACACATACATTAGGCCAATCCCTTAAAGTATTGAACTCAGACCTCAAACACTTTGGGTTTCATACAGCTGGAAAAATCAATACACACTGCCATCAATGGCCAGTTGAAGACTCAGATTTATTGTCGCTGATGCAGGAACAGTAAGATCAAACCTCTTTGTACAGAAGATCCTTTTAAAGAAACACGACCCCCTGAATATGGATTTATCCATCCATTTTTCCAATTTAAATCCAGTATTTAAGCTATCTTTTCTTTACAGAAGTGATTTTATCCTCTGAGGATGATAGAAGACATTTTAGGTTTCATTGACAAAGTAATTATATAATCTAAGCATTGACTGGTCCTTTCTGTTGAATAGAAGAAACATTTATTGAGCTCAGCATCAGACAGATCCAAACTGGGACTGCTACTGAAAAGTGCTAACAGAAAGAATCCAGACTCACGTAGTGACCACATTTGATAAATGTGTTTTTACTAAGCACTTTTTATAATGTTACTCGTGAGTCTAGTTCTCTCTATGTTGCTGCATACTCTGAAAATTGCATAGGAAGGAAGTCAGTGGCCTATCAGAAAGCCGACATATCCTGTTTGATATATTGATAAGTTCTGTTACTTCTCTAGTTTAGTATCAGAAAACTGTGTTTGCTAGTTACCAGAAAAGAAAAATATGCTCTTGAAAGAGGTTCTCTTTTGACTTCTGACTGACAAACAGCAGTCCTCATGGACGGGCCCTGTTTTACTAAAGGTACAGTTACGTTGGTGGCTTCTGGAGGAAAAATGTTTTGTTACCATTTTAAATGTAATTGCCATCTTTAGAACTCTTCTTATATTGTTAAGCTGGTACAAGGACATGTAAAATTGCTTTATGTATACTCTCTTTTTGAGGACAACCTTCTTTTTAGTTTGTATATTCTTGAATACCAAACCCTAGGTGTGATTCCACTGCAACCATTTAGCATTTTTGATATTTCATTGATCAACAAAGCTTTTCTTCAGGGACCAATTATTTACTGCTTACATTCTCTGAAATGTGGGCATTTTATTTGTCTGTTAAAAAGAAATATCTCTTGGGTTTTGCACTTTTGTGTGACAAGGGGAGTCATTTGCAGAAATCCAACTCCTGGAAACAGAGGAAGTTTTGTAAAATAAACTATGTTTTAGAAAAAATACAAGCAACAGTTTAACGATAAAACAAAAAACACTTTTGTGTACATAGCAGAAACTACACAAATTGGCCGTCTTGGTTTTTGTGTGCAATTTTGTGTTTTGTTTCTTAACATGTCTCTCTTCTAAGGTTGGCATCACGGTTGGCGCATTGCGTCTGAACCCTCTGTGAGCCGTTCTGCAGCTTTCTGATCCAAATGGCTGCAGTATCATCTTGTATTTTAATTAAATTAATGTTTGGGATCGGTTTAATCTGCTAATGCATGGCTGGTACTATTAAAGACGGACAGACAGGACAAGAGCAACATGAACTGGAGTGAAGCCAGGAGAAGCTGCGGTAGAATACATCACAAATTCTCTCTGTCTGACCTGCATGCAGGGAGCTTCAGTTTGCTGAGTTTTCAGATTTCTATGGATGCACGATTTCTGCTATGGATCCAATTCTCCTTTAACATAAAGATGTAAACAAATTGACTCTAGATCGGATTAAGAAAGCCAGACAAAACCAAAAGGGGCCAAAGTGTTTCAAAGTCTGTTTGATGGAAAGCCAGATAGCATGCCAATCACTTAATGCTGCTCTGTCTGTTTTCCAGTTGGCCAATATGATCCTCCCTGCGGATGAGAACTTTCTGTTAATTTTCCGCAGAGAAGCTCCTCTGGACAACAGCGTAGACTTCATTAAGGTAAAGTCAAAGAAGATACCAAGCAATAATTGTAGGCATAAAGAGAGCCACATCCATTCAATAAGGAATATCTTAACAGCATTTTGTCAATGAAAGGCTGTGTGAGAATTTTAAATATTATAAAGCAGAATAAAAACCATAAACTCTGGAGGAATCCTGATGGGCCAGTGATCTAAGATATCTATGAAAAAAACGGTGATGTTCATGTTTAACATTAACAAATACCTTTTTTAAAGGACTGCTTTCTCAAAAAATGTCACACAAGTTCAGATGACAATCCAGAACAGAGAACTTCATTCTTACATTTTCATGCTTAAAAATGTTTTAGAATTCAAGCTTTTTTTGAGTACTTTCCTGACTTTAGTCCTCTAACTTGAAGTAGGAAGGAGATACACAAATAATCTCTAAGAAAACCATATGGCAGGTAAAATACGCAACAATTTAACCCTTTCATGCCAAATAGGTATAAACAGATGGACCAGCATAATACCAAAAGGGGAAGACCATTTGAGTTGCAAGATGTGCAAAAGATGAGGAAATCTTTTAAAGCTCAGAACTACACAATTGTTCACAAGGCACGTTTTAGTAAGTGGTGGTGAGAACCTTTGGAACCAATTTGTAACTATTTTCTTACTATGATAATCGTATTAAAGGCAGAATGTGCGACATTTTACACATAAATATAACAGAATTTCAAGTATATCCTATGTAGGCCTAAATGTCTCTTTGAGTCATCAGTGAGTGAGAAGCGCGAATCCCGCTGGCTGTTATTGTCGGGCCATGTTGTCGAGGGCGATATCTAATGGATAAAAAAGTCACACATTCTTCCTTTAACTATGAGCTATAATCCCATTAAATATATACTATAGTTCTATCTATTGTGTATATTACTTTTTGTGATATTTCAACTGAATATCCATTCTCAATATGTCACGTGATATTAAAACAAAGCCAATAACATTTGATAACTTTCTTTAATAACACTTATTATGGTGTCATTTTAAGGAAGCTGAATTTCAACTTACTAAAATCCACCATTGATCTTGCACACTGCTCTAGTTTACTTGCTCTTCACTTCCTGGTGTAGATCTGGAAGACGTACGATGTTGACTGCAGCGGCTACATATCTGCTCAGGAACTCAAGGTGAGGTCAACAATAAATAAAAAAACATGTTTATAGATTGTCATAACAGAACCCATTACTTCTATCTTCTTTTTAAGGACATAGCTTGAGTGTTGGCGGAGAGTGTAACCCTCAGTCATTATTTCACACACTGATGCTTGTCCTCTTTAAGCCTCTCAAAACATGTTTTTCTTAAGAGAAAAGAGTCTTGGTAGATTCTCTCAGATACCTTAAATGATTTGAGTGAGCTTGTGAGCTTTATTATTTCTTTAAGAACGTGTGATTGTGGCGCCCTTCCTTGTATTTTAAAGATTTGTTGGGTGATTGTTTGTTAAACTTTTCTCTCAGGCTTTCCTGAAAGACTTGTTCCAGCAGCATCACAAGGAAGTGCCCTCTGACAAGCTAGAGGAGTACACAGACACAATGGTAGGTATAACATTTACCCTGAAATCCACAGTCCTTACTTGTGCAAAAGAGTATCTTAAGCTGTGTATAACTGTGTGCAGGGAATGTGTTGCATATACTGTACAGTATGTGGTTGTTTGAAGCTGGTTTTAACAGTCTTGTTCTGCAGTTTTCAGGTTTCTAGTTTGTGCAATGGCTGTTCTTTAAATACATTTTATAAAAAATGTTCACAAATAAAAACGGCTGAATGAAAAAAGATATTGGTAGCTTCAATAAAGTATTTTGCAAACCCATGCACATGAAAATATTATTTAAAAGGACTTTTAAAAATGATACTATTTTCTTTGGTGTTTGTACTCTGCTGCACTTAAAGGCAGAGGGATACAGTAGGCAGCTTGTACATGTGTACGAGTCACTGCTGCTATAGACAACCTGTTTCTACTCATTTGTAGTTTTTTGTTTTAGAGGAGCTATGAACTTAAATCAAATAATAAGTTGGCCCAGGAGTCGCAGGAGCTGCTAGAAGGAAATAACAAGGACGGAAAGAAATGTCATTGTCTGAATTTATTGAAATGCTCCTCTGTAATCTTTTTTTTTTTTCTTGCAGATGAAAATCTTTGACAAAAACAAGGATGGCTGTTTGGATTTGAATGACTTGGCCAGGTACTTTTCCAAGGATCAGGATAAAGATCTATTCCTAACAGAGCAAAGTTAAATAGACTGTCACTTATGATTGTAACTTTACTACAAAAAAGTAAGTCCAGTTGTAACATGTTGAAACACCAGAGAATCTGTGTAGAACATAGGTGTGTGTAGATGCAGATACTTCACAGCTCATCATCAGCTGAAGCCTCAAGACACACAAGAAAACATGGCTGCACACTCACTGCCCCATTGGCTGAAAGTGTTACATGTATAACGCATCTTGTATTTAAGACAAGAGCAACAATTTAATTTAATTAATAATATACTGTATGCCTTTCTTTTTTTAAAAGGATCTTGGCTTTGGAGGACAATTTCTTGCTCCAGTTCCAGATGGATGTAAGTTTTTTCATTCAACAGGTTTAAAAAAAAAAGATAATTGATGATAAAACAATCCAATTATCTTTTATTATTTGCTCCAGCTTCAGTTCTCTATACTCAATGTTAAACAACTTGTTATTTTACCCAGGCGTGCAGTAAAGAGGAGAGAACGAGAGACTTTGACAAGATCTTCGCCCATTATGATGTTGTAAGTACAATAAAACACTGGGTGGGTCTGCTGTGTCTTAATCCCTCACATGAAATCTCATTATGGGCATGTCCTGCAGGAAAATATGAGAGAATATGGACTGTATCCTGAATTTCATTGTGTTTTCATCAAATATTTAACACAGCAGACTTCTGACCAAAAGGTTTCGGGCCTGAATCTTTAGTTGGTCTGTATAAAATTCTGCCTTGAGGAGGAGACCGACAAACATTGATCCTCAGAGAAATAGCCCACAGGTGCAGTTTAAGCTTTCCAGAGGTTTTCACGGTAGCTTTTTAGTCTGAGATATGGCGCTTAACCTTGTGTCATTTGATTATTTACATGATCTATGTTGGCCAGTCAACATGTTTTATGAATTAATTTTATA